>JAHZMX010000113.1:0-18156 GCA_027743895.1 Seira musarum
ATGCTTTGAATTTTCGCTCAGTCGATTTGTTGATTTACTTGTGTTAGAAAAACACTGGAAATAAAAATGAATAAAATATTAAACAAATAAAAAATGGAGGAGAAAAACCCAATGTTCCAAGTTGCCAATGTGAAGATAACAACAGAACGAAGTGCGTAAGAATTAAAAACGTGTACGTGAGCAAATGAAATGTATTCTATTGGTATTGCAAAATATTACACTTGAAGTTTGATGAGTCCAGCCACAGTCAGAAGTTAGCAATGATCTATATTTAATTGAAACAAGGAATTTATGAATGAGGAAAACCGGTATCAATGAGTCATCTATATCATCATATCATACTTATCAATCAATGAGGTGTTTCGGTGCCTGGTTGACGTACCACAGATTCTGTCTGTATAAATAAATATAAAAAATCAAAATATGACGAACAGTGCACGAAATAGTCGTCTTTTTGGCGCAAACACCTGACCGGACTTACAAATTTTTATTGATATAATTTGTAAAACGATAATGAGTAATGAGAAAATATGTTAAACATGTACATATTCGATAAAAATGTTAAGCTAAAACGTGTATGTAGAACTGTACTCATGTTTTTTACTTTCCGGGATCTTTCTCAGAAGTAGAAGGAGCAGCATAGACCGGAACGGGGCGAATTGATTCTTTCGCCATCTCTCCTGCCAACTTCGCCTTCTGTCTCACAATTACTGTCGCGCCTAGTAACCGACTTCCACCTGAGAAGGGCAGCAATCCAAATCTCAATCCAGAGACTATGCCAAGATTTTCGGGGTTATAAATTTTGTTCAGCGTCCAATTAAATCCATTCACAGCTTGAGCAGCACTCTTCTTAAAACGTTCAACTCCGATTGCTTCAATTGCCTTTGCGAAGCCGTAGATCCCAGACTCTATCCAGGCGGAGCGAAGAGCCACTGTTTGACTGGGGTTCTGGGGATCCAGAGAGTAGGTCACTTTTTCAACGACGCTCTGGGCAAAATCACAATCATAATCTAAGTTTTCAAGATTAAAACTAAATTATCTAGAGTTATTCATTTGACTATGAACTTACCATAACACGAGTGTAGCTAATGTTCCTCGTGTAAGTCGTTATTGTCTTAGCAACGGGATCAATGTATGACTCCTCATACAACGGAGACAGTGGCATCTCCAGCTTTATTGACGGACTTAACGAACAGGTGTCCAAGGCGAGGAAGACGGTTGGTTTTTGTAATAAGTCGACGGGAATACAGTTGATCACCTCGCATTTCTCTGAGAAGGGTGTCCTCCGATAGGACATGAGTACTGCCAGACATAGATAAGCAAGAATTGAATGCACAATGGTAACAAGGAGTAAGGAGAACGTTAAATCCGTTTAAAACAAACTTTCTGAGAAACAACAATTGTATGAAACACACCTGAAAGGATTTGGATAAATTTCTCTGAGAAGGGTGTCCTCCGATAGGACATGAGTACTGCCAGACATAGATAAGCAAGAATTGAATGCACAATGGTAATAAGGAGTAAGGAGAACGTTAAATCCGTTTAAAACTCAAACTTTCTGAGAAGCAAAAATTGTATGAAACACACCTGAAAGGATTTGGATAACGGCTCCAGAAAGCTCGAAGGACCTGGTCAATTGTGAAGTTGAAAGTTGATCTGCTCTCATAAAACTTTCCCATGATTGCAAGTGGCCAGATTTTGCTCAATACTGTAATTTAATTGATGTTGATGATTGTTATTTTGAAATGATGACAAGAATTCAATACAATCTGTGATTGCGATAGGTCAGGTGTGAGGTGCCACACCATCATGTGCTCACTCAGTCTCAAAAGAAAGTTGATTAGTTGGATGTTCCATTGGCCTTGAATATTCTAAAGCCCAAACGGAATTAAAAACAAAAACAAAGCTGAACTTTGGTTTCACTTTCTACAGTCTGCCTGCGACAGAGACAGAAGAGTAACTCGCTTGTATTGCATTGATATCAAGGCCCCATCAGCATTGCAAGATGTACAGTTAGTGCACGTACACTCGTTTGATATGAATGATGATTACATGACAAGAGTCACGAGATTTAATTTTGAAGATTCAAAAGCATTAGAGCCGACTTAAATTACATTCATGATAGGACGATGTCTACTAATCAAGCAAGTATATTCAATTTTTATTTGTGACTTTATGAAAACTAAAATACTGAGAATTGTACAGCAAATCGAAATTGTCCGTTTAGGGGCATTAAGATACTTTGGTAAAATCACGATTTCCTGGAAGACTAAACTACTCCTGCTCTATCAAGTATGTGAAATATTGTTTTGTGGTACTCATGGCATCAAAAAAGTCCGTTAAAATGAAGCTAACCCATGGATTTTTAGTTTATGCATAATCTACTTCTCTAAAATAAAAATAAGATCGTTTCCCCTTTTCGTCATTTTGGTATATCAAATCAAATCCAAAAACAATATTTTTTCATGTTCCAGATTAAAGCTTTCATCAATACCACTTCCACTTCCTACAGACCATCCGCATCCAAAAGGAAGCTGGGAACACTTTTAATGCGAATGCAAACGCAACCCAAAATACGAATACGGAAGCTCTAAAAAAATCTCATGTCATATCTGCGAATGAAATTAGGTTTCAAATAAATTAATTTAGTAAGTACATAAGTAGTTTTACTTAGTCACATAACATTTAAATATATTTTCATTTATTCAATAACAATTTAGAAATAATCATAAGAGCACCTAATCACGAAATCTCATTATAGTACATCAATAAATAAATAGAAACTTAAGTTAACGAGCTACATGCGTATTAATTAGCTGCGTCAGCTCAAACCAAGTCGTTGAAATCAGAATGTCGCCGAAGTAATTTACATTTGAATATTTAGTAAGATTTTTTCTGTATTGAAACGTCACACAAACATTAGGATGATAAAATCATAAAACTAAACTGCAGGCTTTAATCTGGATCTCTCATTTGCAATGTTAAAGCTCTAATTACTGCCCTGGTGCTCAATCCCACGAACAAAAAAATTAAACGGAGGAATGCCACACCGGTCATTCGCGTTTAAAAATTGTTGACCGATCTTGTTAATTCTTGAACAAACTAAATAAAGACTACATTTATAATTATTAAAATGAAACAACTGAAATTCTATAAAATAAAAATTAATAAAATTTAATTTAAAAAAATGCTCTTAAAAATATTTTTAAATGATTCAGAATTCAGGATGTTTTTTTTTGCTGTTCTTCAAAATCTACGTGGCTACCTCCGATATTACGGACAGTTATCTTATAATATTAAGATCTGATTCTCTGTGTGTGTGTGTGTGTGTGTGTCCGGTTTTCGCAGGGGGCGCTGCAGTATATGAGAGGCGTTATAAATTAAACGGAGGAATGCCACACCGGTCATTCGCGTTTAAAAATTGTTGACCGATCTTGTTAATTCTTGAACAAACTAAATAAAGACTACATTTATAATTAGTAAAATTAAACAACTGAAACTCTATAAATAAAAATTAATAAAATTTAATTAAAAAAAATGCTCTTAAAAATATTTTTAAATGATTCAGAATTCAGGATGTTTTTTTGCTGTTCTTCAAAATCTGCGTGGCTACCTCCGATATTACCGACAGTTATATAAATATGTGATGAATTAAAAGTGTCAGAGGATGAAGGTATTATAAAATTTTGATAATGAAATTAAAATTAATAATTTGAGTCAAAAATATTTGCTAGGAACGAGCTGACAAGTGGGCAGTAATTACAGCTTTAACGCTAAATCAAATCTGCATGCTAGCGATAAGCGCTAGCGTTAGAAGAACCTAAACATGGAAAGAAAAAAAAATCAAATTAAAGCCAATTGAATATACACTATAAAGAAAATGTTAAAATTAAACGATTTCAGCATAATAATTTTAAGTAAATATCTAATGACGACTTGAGCGATGAATGTCGGACTTGTCAGGATGGTCACGTTCTCGATCTGAATCCCTCTCCCTGCTCCTACGTTCCGTGTCAGACCGGCGTCTTTCACCACGCTCACGGTCGTGTTCACGATCGCGTTCTCGGTAGCGGTCGTAAAATCTGTTTAACCACAATTAAACTTCTAGTAAATACAAATGTAAAGTATTCGAAACTGAACACACGAGGATCTTGGGGCAAATTGAGAAATCTCTAACTCTTTCCATAATTATCGTTCAATCACAGAAATATATAACAGATAACGGGTTTCAGGCAAAGATTAGCAGAAATTTTTCTATTTTTGCTCTAGGCCAGATTCATTTGCTTACCTGTCGTATCTCGAATCCGGACTTCGGGAACGCACACGTTCATATCTCTCACGACTACGTTCACGCTCCCTATGCATAAGTTCACGTTCCCTCTCACGGTCACGATAGTAACGTTCCCTGCTTCGTGAACGAGAGTCGCCTTCGTCTCTCGCGTTCTCGGTCTCGATCACGAGACCTAGATCGATCGCGATCTAATGAAGACGGAATAGAATGTAAATTGAAAGTAAATATTTTTAAAACATTTTTGATGAGGCAAAAAGACTACCTCGACGAAATTTGAGTCCTTTTGCTTTAGCTTTACCCTCAATTCCATCCAAAGTGTCCTGGAGGGACGTGATGAGAATTTGGCAGCGATCATCATGAGATACGCGAGACTGCCTTATTAGGGAAATGGCAGTGAGCAAAGTTTCAATAGCGCTGTCAATCTCGCCTATAATCAAAGTGAAAAAAAAAAAAAGAAACCGAAGTACTAGAGAACTATTTCATTTCATTTCTCAAAGGAGAAAGCCAATTACAGTACAAAAATTTAAATAGAAAGCAGGAAATCAAAGAGTAGAGGTAAAGTAAGCTAGTAGACTTCGTCAAGGTCGGTCATATACATAAAGCCAATGTAGGAGGAATAGATGCTAATGTCTAGTCAGTACACAAATAAAGCACATTTTTCCTGATTCTTCGACAATTTTTTTCTCAACTCAAACTCAAAGTCAAGTAGCTCTGATCTGAACGGTTTATTGGTCACACAAAAGGATTACCATAGGCGACATTGAAAGGTATACAACGCTGGACTTTAAATACAGAGGCAAGGCATTAGTATCACACAAATACCACCAAAATCAATACAAATTATTTCATCTACACTTAATTCATTTCTCAGCGATTTGAATTTGTACAAACAAAACAATTTGAGATAGAACATTTAAGCAGAATATTTAGCCAGGAAATTATGGTGTATCTTTTTACAATTTCTTAATTTACAACCACCTGTGGACATTCTTAATTTGCAAAAAAATAATTTGACTTTGATGTGAAATAAAAAGAATGTTGTGACCCTGAAGGCGAATAATAGAAATTTTTTGCTTTCTCCTCAAATTTGGAGTTAGTTCCCGTACCGACAGAAGCATCAGCAACAGCGCGAGTTATAGCAGAGCTGGAAACAGTTCGATTGCGACTCATCACATCCTCAAATTCTGCATCAGTCAGGATTTTTATTCTTCCTGCTCGGTCCCTATTGCCGTCACCCATCTTGTGATGAGAAGAAATATGATGAGATTCTGGATCATATTCTTCCGTTGCATTGTTGGATGGACGAAACTGGAATTCATTATTAATTTAATTGACATTGATACACCGGAGTCCGGCTTGTGGGAAGCCAAATATAATTGTTTCGTACACGAACATGAGCTTGCATTGACGGAAGTTGAGGCGAAGTTTCATATCCTGGAGGCGGAGGATGATTTGACTGCGGTTGAGCAGGACGGAAGAAAGCAGGATTCATATGAGGCACAGGCGGTGCTTCCCCAGGACCGTGACCCATCACTTGGGGAGCTAAAATTACGCAAATTAACTAAATTAAATTCAATGAAGTTATTTTGATCTTCGAGAAACAAATTTAATAAGATGCAGATACGAAAAAATCTCCCTATTGAAGATAAGATAAAACTAAGATGCAAGTAAATTATGATATAGGAGTCTTAAATGGCTATGCCGATAACGGATTTATTATGTCGTGTCTCTAAACCTACGTAATAGTCCTTATTGCCAAGTAATCAAATACAGAATCCGTTATAAGTTTATGGGGAGAAAGAATAATATTGGATTCCTAGCTAACTCCAACTACAGATATGTCATTATTATTTGCTATCTACTGGCCACTGACCAACCCTAGCATAAGAAATGAGCAAATACATAGTTTTTGGTCTTCATTTGCATGCTATTACTATTTACGATACATGACTTACGAAAGCCTCCACGTGGTCCAGGCATCGGTACAGGTCCAACAACATGGGGTGGCATTGGGACAGAACCGGGTCTGTGAGGGGGATAGGGACTCACTAAACAATGAAAGAAGATTAAATACCAATTAAAACTTTATTTGTCAAGATTTTTAAGAACAAGTTACTCCGATTCTGATTGTCATTTTTGTGTTTGTGATTGTGATGCCTACTCCATTCCCGTGGAGGTGGTCCTCTCATGCCCATGTCATTATTCATGGGAGGATGCATTCCTCCAGGCCCTGGTCCGTTAGGTGGAGGTGGTGGCATCTAAAATTATTTGAACAGGACACAATCGTTTCATGACAATTCACATAAAACACACTATACCACTATCATCCATCAAAATCTGCTATCATCACATCACGACTGAAGCTTTCGTTCACATAAAAAATATCAACGAAGTTCTACTACTGCCTCCTCTTACCCTATTCATTCCTCCCATCGGTGGTCTTGGGGCTGAAAGCCTCGGTGGAGGGGAAGCATGCATTGGTGGTCGTCCAAGCAGCCCTGGTCCTTGAAACGGATGCCTGTTAGGAGACATTCCCATCAGTGGTGGTCCTCTCGGTCTCATAGGTCCACCAGGTCCGCCTCCACCCATAGGCATTCTTGGGTGAAAACCGTGGCCGTGATTACCGTAAGCATTACCACCAAATTCAGGTGGAGTAAGCTCGTTCCTGGGCCCAGGTCCCATGTTCATATTTCCTTGATTACCTTGCCCTTGCGGAGGTCTAGTTTTTGAATTGGCTTCCAACTACAAATATAAAATATTTACTGCCGATTAAGATTAATCATATCGTCAAAAAAATATATATGAACATACCCTACAAAAAATATTTTAAAAAGTCTTCATATCAAAGTTGAACAAGAGCGAACCTGCATCAGAGCTTGTTTAGTCGGTGGAGAAACGGTGGGGTCCCGGCCATGAATTTCCTTCTTTGGTAAGCGTTCATGAATCAACTTTAGGGAGGGAGGTTGTCTTGAATGTTCACATCCGTGGTCCACTGGGAAACAAAATCATTTAAAAATTCTCGCATTACTGTCTGTAATTTAATTAGGGATTTTTTGCTTGCTTTACTTACCCATGTCAAGTTCCCTATGAACGCCTGATACTTTCTCGAAGGAAACATCCCTTCCTTTCGATCACTTGAACTGGCTGCATTAGCCGAAGTTGACTCATTAGCCACAGCCTCATTACTTTCCATTGGTGTCATACCACAACCAGAAGAATTTGTACCACCAGAAGTGATAGTTGCGCTAGAAACAGAAGCACCATGAGTATTGTTGTCTCCATCACCGCTTCCCACAGTGGCGTCATTATTACAGTCCGAAGAACTGATGAGGGCTTCCTCATACAAATCAATGACTTGGCCGCCATTCAGTTCGACCACCTGTTCAAAAGAAATGCCGAAAATAGATTTATAACGGTCCGTCTTTACTCCAGAAATTAACAATTGTAAACTAACCGAATTAAATTCTTGGTCAACATCATCTCCATCCGCGTACAAATCGATGGAATCCACGCATTCTAACTTGACCACCGTCATTGTAGTCGCCGTTCCTGTTTCAGGGGACCTTTAATATACGAGGAATTTGAACTTAATTATACTTCCAACGATTTAACGAATGTTTCACTTTATTACAATTATAAATTAAACTGTTTATTTATTCTTACATCACCACCGAGTAAACCCCAATCGAGGTCCTGCTTTCACAGGGTCAAAGGAACCTCTTGTTATTGTTGTAACTGATAAGCGGTTAAGTTGCAAACGACGACGTGGCAGCGTTGACTCTTAAACTGCAGAAGAAATGAAGCTCAAACTTATTACACGTCAATAATAATAGTCGCTCGGAGCCACTCGTACAACATTAAAAGCCACCAAGCCGAGATATAACTGGATTTGAATTCCAAGAAAAGAAATAAAATTAAAAAAGTTCGGAAGTCAAAGCAAAACAAAACAAGTCAAATAGAATTCGAGTAGAAATGCAGAACTAAGCTTATTATTGTTCCTGCTTGTCTTCGTCTTAATGTCATTTGCCTTGTGCTTCAATTTCAGTTCGTTTTGTTTATACACTACCGTATTTTCTTTAAAATTAAGTCGAGTCAGTTTACGACAATATTATGATTCACCAGTTTCTGTGCTTCTTTATCTTAATTAATGAAATGTCCTGGATATTATAAAAACAATTTGGCATACAAAGCCTAAACTACCGATACAAATATTACAGTGATGGTGGTGGTATAGAATAGAAAGCTGGAGTACCAACTCGGATGAATTAAATTCCCAAAATATTTATTGTATTTAGAAATCTTAAAATTCAAAAACCTCGAATATCCCTTATCTAATCAGAAATCAGTAACAAAACCTTCATCGATCCAATTTTGCATATCACCGCTTCTCAGTTCGTATCCTAAATGCCTAAATAGAAGCTCCTAATCTACAATTTGAAGAAATGCGGCAATTTAAAAAAACGAATATGCCCCAACGAACATAAATAAATAACGCCATACGACATTAAGCAAGCATACTTACATAAATTCCGCAACAAATATGTTGAGATGAAGATGTGATGATTTGATAAGTATTGCTGATGTGATGATATGATGTAAAGTAAACGCAGTTATACTATACTACTGCACTAACTGCACTGCCTAGTCTGTGTATATGGCAAAATGCGAATAATAATACTTTTAATGGCACACAAACAAGACAGCAAAATTGCAATTTTTAGTTTGCAGCATTTCATTTATTCATTTCGTTTAGAATCCAATGAGCAACGAAGACGACGACGGTCTGCCTGTTGAGAATGCCAAAGTTTTATATTCCTGCTCGTCGTTTTCCCGACTTGTGAGTCACAACTTGCGACTCACATGCATTCACATCTTAATTTAATCGCGGCGCGGCGACTGCTTTCCTGGTTATGTTCGCTTATCAAAAAAAAAACTAAAGAATGCAAGAGCCACATATCAATGCTTAATTTTGTAATTGTAATAGTTAAAACGCCATAGTAATGCTCCGACATCACTTCATGGAAAATTAATTGGAGTCGCGTCCGCGAAACAAACATTTATCCATGGAGACAAAGAAAAAGAATGGAAGAAAATGGAACTCGCTTTGCTGTTGCTATGCCAATAATGCCAGGGAAGGAGAAGGAAAGGGATGCAAATGAGGACTGAGGACACTTTTTTATATATGTACCCATGTACAATACAGTAAGTATACAATTCTCTCCCCCGAGCTCCCACCACCGCCAGGAAAGAAGAGGAGACCCCGCCACGCCACCACGCCGAAAAAAAACTATGTAATGTTACATGGCATTCCTCAATCACTGATTGCTCAATTATATGGAGGGGAATTACACGGTTTCCATTCAACCTCTCACCTCACGCCACGCTCGACGACTTGATTGAGATCTCAAGTTCCATGCAATGCAAGATGAGAAGAAACCAAAAGAAACGAACACGAACAAAGTAAAAGGCAATGCAATGCATTTGGGGAATGAAGCAGCGAACCGATTCTAAACACATTGCTCAATTAGTCTCACATTTCCCCAATTTACTCCGCGAAAGCCGGCAGCTTCTCCTGTCGTTCTGCTCTGCATTCAGCTCTGCTGCACTGCAGTATCCCTTTGCTTTCATTGTAATATTGCTACCTCTCTTTTTGGTTGGATTGATGGAGTCCTGGACTGCATGCTTTCGCACACAACCAAAACAAAAGTGAAGTGAAGAATGGGGACGACGCGAGGGGACCAGGTCCTTTTCGTTTCGATTCGCGTTTTGTAATATAATTTGTTCTAGAAGCTTTTCGAATGCAAGTGCTTTTCTCCGAATGACATGTAAGCATAGTGCTTCCACAACGTCCTCCATTTTGAAACTATTGTGATTCTAGTCCAGTTTGTGAGGGAATTGTGGCATTTGTGGAGAATAAAAATTCGGCGTTTTAATTTTGTGAAGTTAGAAAGTGAAAAACTATTTCATATTGATTCATCTAAAAAAGTGAAGTTGTTCGATTAACAAATCCAAATTAAGGATTTTAGTTTTTTTCTAGTCGCGGCTGTGAAATAGTGTTGAAGGTATTAATTAAAATTTCGGTAGACATTTGAAAATGGCAAGAGGTCGCGGAAGGGGGCGAGGGCGAAAAAGGGGTCGACCTAGTCGTGGGAGAGGAAAAGGCTCCATATCGGAAGAACACCTTCAAACTCAAGAGCTGGAGTTGCAAGATACTGAAGAAATTACTTTCGAGCTTACAAAAGTGAAGAGGGAATTCGTTTCATCTGACGATGACGCGACTCCAACGCCAGCCTGGCGCCCATCTCATTCGGCGTCCTTGCAAGGAAGTGATGTGAGGAATGATGGAGATCCGAAGGCTAAAAAGAGGAGGATCGATCCGCTTGATCAGTTGGTAAGTCAAGTGGAAAAATTATTAAAATTATCAAGTTGAGCTAAAAAGTTAAATCGTCTATTAAATGATAACTTTGATTGATGTTTCAATGATTTAGGAGTCCTTCTTGGACACTGCATCCTCCGCACCAAACTCCCCAGCCCCAACCGGTGTCGGGAAACAAAATGAGACTGCAAGGACATCCATGTCCGGTGATAATGCTGTAAGAAGGCGTGGACGAGGGAGAGGAGGAAGACCCAAGAATACGGCAGAGTCGTCCGATGAGACAGACGTTGATGATGAGTCGAGATCACATTCCAAACCTAGACGCTTGTCCAAGTCGCAAACTCATGCATTGGTACCAGTGGAGGGTAGGCGCAAGTCTTCCCGTCTTCAAGAACTGACTGCAAAGACTCAGTCCCAGCCTGAACCCCAGTCAAAACCACAATCAAAGTCCACCAAGAGTACAATTGGACATAGAATGTCCGTGACTCTTTCTCCACCGCGAGTTCGATTGGAGTTACTACCAGCGCCAACATCCACAGCTGCCACACCACCAGTGCCACAGTTCGGATCTCCTCCTCCTCCAGTGCATGTTGAAGATGATGGTTCCATTGGCGTTGATGATGACGATGATGGGATGGACAAGGCCATTNGGTAGGCGCAAGTCTTCCCGTCTTCAAGAACTGACTGCAAAGACTCAGTCCCAGCCTGAACCCCAGTCAAAACCACAATCAAAGTCCACCAAGAGTACAATTGGACATAGAATGTCCGTGACTCTTTCTCCACCGCGAGTTCGATTGGAGTTACTACCAGCGCCAACATCCACAGCTGCCACACCACCAGTGCCACAGTTCGGATCTCCTCCTCCTCCAGTGCATGTTGAAGATGATGGTTCCATTGGCGTTGATGATGACGATGATGGGATGGAACAAGGCCATTAGTATGAGTAAGACGAGTATGGTGACCTTGCGAAAAATTAAACCAGAGTTTAAAGACCTTGACGAGGAGGAGTACATGCGGAAGCAAAAAACGAAAGCGCCAGTTGTTACTTTGAGTCAGGTAAAGAGAGAACTTTCACCAGATGAAAATTCACCAGGGGATCTCAGACGTACAAGGTCAGCATCGCAAAGTGAAAGAGACGATACTGTGGCTGTGAGTGAAACTGTTTTAGTGCAACGCCCAATGGGAAGAAGATCAACTGCTGTACAACAGTTAAATGTGACAAAATCATTGACGAAGTCTCAACAACCACTTCCAGGAAATGAGGGACAATCCACTTCCACACAGGGCTTCCGGATGAGCTTACGTGATAAGCAGAAGGTGAGAGAAGAATTTCTAACACATTCCCCCTCATTCCTTAAAGCTGATAAAACAGTATTGTAATAATAATAATGATAATCACTAATCAAATATCAAATATTGCTTTTTATTAGGTGCAAGCGCCGCCGCCCCGAGCACAAATGGTTCGATACAGTTTACCGGTTACGGAGAATCTAGTCAATCTCGAGTAAGTTCCAATTTAAATTAATAAAATAAAATGTCATTGGTTTAACATTAAGAGTATTGCAAATTAATTTTCCTATTTTTTTTACAGTCCCGCTGCTCGCGACTCTCAGATCGCAGAACTGAACCAAAGTCTTGAATGTGAACGAAAATATAGTCGATCTGTTCGTGAACACATCATATCTCTCTCCAATGCCCGGGACAAGCTAAGTGAGGACGTCATTCGCCTACGCAAGGAAATGAGCAATCTGACTCACATTGCTGAAGCGGAGCGCAAAAGGGCAGAAGATGCTTGGCGTCGTCTCGAACAAATCCAAGTGTACAACTCCGCTGCTGCGTACGGTGCTGAGCAACGATTTTTCATGAAAAACAAGTATGAAGCGATGGCGAAGAAAATGAAGGAAGGCTATGACGTGCGCTTCAAAGCTTTGGAGAACGATCGCGTGAAGCTCGCCAGAGAAAATGAAGTTATGAGCCGCAAGATAGCAAATCATGGGAAGAAGACAAAGCGCCTTAGGAAGACCAAGGAGAAAATGAAAGTGATTGTAGCAGGTCTACTCAAAACAATTGAGATGAGCTACCCCGGTGTCATATTAAATGAACTTGTGAACACCGTTCAACTTGATTTCGATCCTTCGCTAAAGGAACTACTCCAGGAGTGTTTAAAAGTAGAAGAGAATGTTCAGGACTTCGGAACGGCTTTTATTGATGCGGTTGGAGGCGTTGGTGTTGCAAAACCTATGGAAGTGGAAGTTCCTCAAAAGGAAGACGAAAATGATACACAAAAAGTAGGACCTGGAAATGGCGGTTTGAATCTGAGCGAAAGCGAAGACGACGCTGATGATGAGGAAGATGACGAATTTGTGGAGGTATATGATTCCCAAATGGAACTTGTGTTCCCCCAAAGTAGTCTTTCACCTGATGTTCTAGATCACGAGCAAATGCTTCGAAAGGAAGTGGAAGATGAGGTTCGAGAAGTGCTCCGAAAGCAAGAGGAAGAACATGAACTCCGCAAGCAAGAAGAAGAGCATGCACTCCGCAAGCAAGAGGAAGAGCAAATGCTCCGCAAGAAAGAGGAAGAGCAAGCACTCCGCAAACAAGAGGAAGAGCAAGCACTCCGCAAACAAGAGGAAGAGCAAGCACTCCGCAAACAAGAGGAAGAGCAAGCACTCCGAAAGCAAGAGGAAGAAGAAAGGCTCCGGAAGCAAGAAGAGGAACTTATGCTCCGTAAGAAAGAGGAAGAGCAAGCTGTCCGAAAGCAAGAGGAAGAAGAAAGACTGCGGAAGCAAGAGGAGGAAAAAATGCTCCGAAAGAAGGAGGAAGAAGAAAGGCTCCGGAAGCAAGAGGAGGAGCAAATGCTTCGGAAGCAAGAGGAGGAACAAATGCTCCGGAAGCAGGAGGAAGAAGAAAGGCTTCGGAAGCAAGAGGAAGAAGAAGAGAGGAAAAAACAGCTTTCTTTGAACGACCTCTTCGGAAATGAGAAACCTGCAGGCGAGGAAAAAGTTACTGAAAGTATAAGCAGTACAGAGTCAGAGTCTGATTTTTCAACTGCCATGAGCTGCTGCGAAAATAATGAGAAAATTAAATGCTCCACGGCTACAAAGACGGCTACTTGCAGGGACAAGTTTGATGATGCCCAAAAAGAAGAACTTGGGACTGAAGGATTGGATATGAGCGAAAACAAAGATGACGATGATAAGAGGGATGATAACGAATTCGTGGACGTGTCTAGTTCCCAAGTGGACCTCGTGTTCCCCCAAAAAGGTCTTCCATCTAAAATCCAGGGTCGCAAGCGAAGGCCCCGCAAGCAAGGGAAGAAGACAGCGAAGAAAACACGATACTCCATGGACTTCCTGTTCGGATTGGAAAAGGAAGAAGCTGCGAGAGGGAAGAAACTGAAAAAAGTTACTGAAACTCTGAGCAGTGCAGAGTCCGAATTATCATCGTCTGCAGTTAGCTGCTACAAGATTAATGACAAAATTAAAATCCCCGCAGCTCCAAGGACACGGACCACAGCTACTTTCAAGGACAGGTTGCAAATTGTGTTTGATGATCTGGACATAAGCTCCTCCGATGACGAGAAGGAAACGTAAGTCAAAGAAATAATAATATGACAAATAATTTCAAATTTTCATCTAAAGCTTAAAGCGATTCATATACGGGTTCACTTTATTATTTTCTTAACTCTAAAATAATGGATTTTTACTTATAATTGCTCGTTTTTTTTTAAGAACAATTAGCACTTCAGCAGCGGAAAAGGAAGACGATATAGAGACTGACTTGAGCTACATAAGTGATGCCCCCGCCAGTCCTGATCCCGACTCGTCTCAAAACTCGATTCTTCAGTGGTGTCAAGAGCCGGATGAGAAACTCTTTTCGTACTTGAAAAAGCTTATGAATCACACTGTGGACGAAATGAGGGCGAATCCTTCATACATACGACCAGGTTCCTCCAGCATCTCCGAACGAGTTGGTCCCTTGCTTTTACAAAATGGTGATAAATACAGACGAAGAAGAATTGGATGCTCCCACTGTTACGGACGATAAGATTACACGTTGTCCCCTCTGCCCACAGTTCATGAAACTCTTCTACATCATGACTGAACTAAAAAAAAGACGCTCAACATTGAACCTTTTATTCAAAGAGTTCCTGGTCTACCTCCAACAACTTTTGGAGAACGACACAAAGAGGGAATTAGAGAGGGAGAATGGACAAATTCTGGAAAGTTTTGGCCGGTTTGTGGGTGCAATCAGTCTCGAGGAATCTCTGCAGACGGATGCTATGCGCACTATTTTTGCGTTTGGACTGTTCCGAGGTCCGTTTATCTTCCCGTATGCCTGTGGTGTGTTGTGCAGTGATAGCAGTGTATTCGGATATCATCTCAGACCGTTTAATGTAAGTACAAAACAACTTCATTTCTGAAAATAATTATTCGAAATTGTCAAATAAATGTGTTATACAATTATTTTAAAATTTCTTTTATTTTTCCAATTTAAGGAATTTGATGTGGAAGGTCGCGCTCTGATAATGACATTAGTGAAGAACCCCCGATGGGGCAACTCCTTTTGGAGTGCTAAGGTGAACAGCTTGGTAACGAAGGGCCTGCAAATTTCTCCACCGGACCTTACCTATGAAGAGTATTTCAACCAACTTGTGGCGGAATACAAGCAGCTCGAGAGTCAAAAGGAGATTGAAAGCTACACGAGGGTCCTGAGTCTCTTTATTGTCCAGAAAGGATGGAAGTGGTTTAACGACGTCATTGTGAAGGAATTCAGTAAGTGGATGGAGCTTTGGAAAGAGGGCGAGATGAAAGATGGCATTTTCAGTGGATACTTGGAGGGTGTGCTCGGTCAAGCGTGTTGTTGCATGAGGAGGATCGATTTGCCAGATGAGGATGACGTGCAGATTGTTGCAAAGGTTTTGGAGCTGGTTCTGAATGCAACAAAGGGTAAAACAAAACACATTCAATTTCTTATTACAATAGTCCACTTTTAACGCAAAATTAAGATGTTTTGCGACATTTAAAAATATTTATTTATTTACAGACATTACACCTGTAGTTGCTTACGCCGCGACCGCAGCTATAGAAAAAATCAACAAAATTGAACTTCGCCCGAAGGGAGGTCGTTCTGAGTTATGGCACTACTTGAAAAGACGCGATGCTGCACTTTCGTCCTCCAATGATAAAAAATCGGGGCGGAAAAACTACAACCGCAACTGTCGCAATCGTCACCATAATAACGATAACGCTTCTGGAATTCCGTCGTCGTCTGAATCCGCTCGTGGACGCCGTCGTGGTCGTGGTGGAACTTGGGTCCGTGGAGATCAGGCGCGAAACAGCTCCGCTTCCACTGAAGGCAACTGGCAAGGTGGTCGAAACAGCGGCGGAGGTAGAGGTGGAGGTTTCGGAGGACGATCCGGTGAACGCGGAGGCGGTTGCACCAGTGGTCGCGGTGTCGATTATGGAAAACGGAGGGGTGGAAGACGAGGAGGATGGACCAAATGATTTTCCCCATTTTCAAATTTCATTCTAATTCTATCTGTATGTAATACGTTATATTAGTTAAGGAAAGATCAAATGTTCTTAATTGTAAGAAAGAAAGATCAAATGTGCTTAATTTATGACGAGATCAAATGTGTTTTTTATTTGTAAAAGAAGAATCAAATATGTTATACATAAGTGATTTAATTGTAAGAGATCAAATGTGTTCACCGTTGTTTTTTATTTTTGGAAAATGAAATAAAGAATCAAAAAGTTTAAAAAATCAATCTACATCCTTCATTATTAACCTTCTTCATCTACTTCATTTCATATATATGTCATTCGCAGTTCACTAATTGTAAAATGAACGCATTCTTTGCTTCACATGATATGAGTCCTAAAACTAAAACTTATCGCATCTAAAACTAAGCCCAATCCGGTGAAAGCGGTGAGCGATTATGGTCTACGTCAAAGGAGTGGATGACGAGGAGGAAGGACTGAAGGACCAAATGATGTTCCCTATTCTTGTATATAAAATGTTATGTTATAATTGTTGAGGAACGATCAAATATTTTTTATTTTTAAATGAAGATCAATTACTTATGTTACATGTGTTTAATTGTGTTCGTTGTTTCTTTTTATTTTTGGAAAATTAAATAAAGAAGGTTAAGGAGATTAAGGATCAAGTCCAAATACAAATGTACAAGAAGACATGACAATGTGTCGACAAAGTAGTAGTGATAGTGATGTCCTGTCACCCGCTCATTTCCTCATTTAATACCGCTGCTATCCATCACTAACGCAAATAATGAAGTACGTAACTGTAAGTCCAATCATCTATTAAAAATAATGAAATAATCAAATGATGTTTATTCATGAACTATAAATAGCAAACAATGTGAAATTCGTACTTTCGCCACAAGGGAATACGTCAGAGGAAAAATATTCTGAGCTTTGATTGCCACTACATCAGAGTCCAACTCATTTAAAACAAAGTTGATCTCATCCGATGGAATATTCCTCCTATTATCTTTCACAGCCAACCACTCCTTCAAAACCTTGGTCTGGTGACAAGCATCCGAAGAGAATAGAAGAATTGCACATGTCTCCAAAAAATAGAATACGAAACCAAGCATCTTCCAAACTTTCCTTAGCCTGTCTTGAACCAGAACCTCGTCAAACGTTATGGCGTAGTCCATGATAACTTCAATAAGGAAAAGTGTCACGTTAAGGCCATAAATCTGGTTGATTTCAAAAGCCATCTCTTTCAACGCTTCATATCTCTGAAATATGTCAGTCCATTTTGGGTTTTGCAATTCCTCGGGGTCAAACATTATTTTTCGTGTTTGATTTCTTCCATATTTTATATATGGCTGCAAGGTCACAGCAAATGCTTTAGTAGAAGTCCAGAAAGTCAAGGACGCAGTCAGAAGGAAAAGGTCGCAATATACCCCAAAGATCCGACTACGGACATTAAGATTCTAATTGAGTTTTCTTTATCCGCTGATATAGTGGAATAAATATTTTTGCTTACAAGTAAAGAAATCCAACTGCTGTGATAATTCCCATTAAACAGTCTTTGTTTGAAAGTCGTGTGGAATTGACTTCCGTCAAGTGAAAAAAGTTGAGGTTACTCTGTTGAAGCATCATATCCCACCAAGTGCCTTTCCATTCTCCTTGTCTTACCATAATTTCATATCCGCTATTGTGAAAATGATAATCCCATGAGTGCACCAACGACCTCCCGGTGATGAAATCCACAAGTGCGTTCAAGAAATGCATGAAACAAATTAAAAATGCCCAGGCTTTTGTTCCCATTTTCCAAATCTTAAGACGATTAGGAATTTCTATGATTTCCTTTTCTTTTTCTACAATGACATTCAGAAGTTCTATAAACTGCTCCCTGTCAAACCAGAATTTTTTCATGACTATTATTTTCGTGAGAGCATTGACAACCCTTATAACTGAGGCGAAGTACAAGGATGCTTCTACTCCGTTTGGGGTAT
>JAHZMX010000114.1:0-14237 GCA_027743895.1 Seira musarum
ACCCGTTTGCTGATATTGCCGTGCTATATAGTATATAGCCTTTCTTTTTATTCTTTTCTGCTGCTACTTTTGTTTCCAAGATGCAGCTCGGCAACAAAAACCCACTGAGATTACATTGAAATTAGATCTACGTTGCATAAAAATTGAAATTCACATTTCAATGATTTTAATTTCCAATTTAGATTACAGATAAAAACATTAATAAATCAACGCAAAGCCAAAAGAACTCGTGCGGTAGTTCTGGACTGACTTCTGAGGAATTTCAAAATTGTGCTTTGGCTCAGCACAAAAGCCTTCCCGTGTTTCAGCTCAATCGGCCAACAAGACAGTCTAAATTTTGCCATGATTCTTCTCTGATGTGTTGGTATCACCTTGAAATGTTTTTTCCATGATCCTAGAATACCTTTACCAGACTGACTGATGTGGCCTCCAAAGCCAAGTAAAACAACCCAACCTATAATTGTCATAGCTGTCCAACCAGTGAGGAGTATAAAAGGTGCTAAGTCCATATGATGTCGATATTTCATTGAGAGAAATGCCCCAAAACTTCCCGTCACTGCCACAAGTGTTTGCAAGGGAAGTAGAAATTTTCCAAGTATTTGATTTAGTTTTATCAAAAGCACCTGCAGAGTCCTATATACCAATGTGAGATTTACAGAGCGGCGTAAACTTTCTGACGAGTAGTAAATCCGTTGACCAAATCTGATCTCTCTGAAAACGACATGAGTAAGGAGGCAAACAACACATGGCTGAAGACATACGAAGAATGATAAATATATCAAGAGGGAAAGGTAATTGGGGTAAAAGTAAACCAAAGGAAAGAAGTATAAATGCAACGACTCTGGTATGTAGTATCCTGGAAGGTTTGGTAATGTTGGAACGCAAGTGAAGAATATAGTCCCGCATGCAAATACAAACATTAAGGATGCAAAAAATACGATTAGAAGAAAGTCGCCAATGAGGTTCCTGATTTCCCGGTTTGGGTCGTACGTTGGTAAATATGACGCTGTGAAAAAAGAATGCAAAGATATTGTAAAGGGATTTTAGGACAACTTAATCTGTCTTGAAGTTTGAAAAATGCTTACAATGAAATCGATGGAGGAATATGAAGATGGAATTTATTAAGGAATACCACTCATCCGCTTCAATATAAATTAAAGTAATCGCCACCATTGCAATCCACATTACTGCTGTACATGCGTACATAAGAACCAAATTGTTTAGGTCGTGAATATAGATAAAACGTGCCACTTGAGGATGGTGATACAACAACCAGCTTATAAATAAACCAACAAAAATATTGGTTCTCTTTTTGTACAGTGGCGATTTAATAAAAAGATGTGATTGAGTGCTAAGCATGTATGGGGCCAGACCTAATGGGTGAAAGATGACCTGAGTTGTCGTAAGAAAACGACAAAATCTTTTGCTCAACATTTTGTCTCTCAAGACAGCAAGAAACTACAATTTTCACTTGCTACTGCTGTCTCAATCCAATTTTTCATTTAAATTAAATTCTTAAATTGGATTGCATTTAAAAACTTTGGGTCATTTTGCCTATGAATTTTAATGAAGCTCGTGAAATATGCTACGTACCTACTTTCTAATTTACAAATTTTTGCTGGCCTCCACTTCAACAATTTCAAACTGAGTTAATACATCTAACTGTCGTCTCTGAACTGAAGGGCATCTGAAAATAGCATATTGAAATTCAAATAGGCTGATTTTAGTTCCAAACTCCAATTTTTTTTAATAATCGCTCAATCATCAAATCAAAATACTACCTACTTAGACATACTTTAAGTTGATTTAATGGAAAACGTCAAAATACGTTTTGCTGATTAAACTTTGTGGCTTTCCAGTATGGAATACCTACCATTTACAATAATGACACACCAGGAAGAACGTTCAAAGGCAAAATGACTCAAGTTTGAAAATTTCCACCAGCGGAAAAATCATGTTTTATATGTATTCCGTCCAAGCTGTAATAACAGTTGCAATTTACTTCTTTTCATTATTATTATTATTATTATGATTGAAAGTATGGAAAACACGGAAGGAGTACCTCATCTAAACGACCAAAGACAACCTTCCTTCGGCTATCCTATATTCTACCACCATCACCGATTCAAAAGTCAAACAGACCTTATGCCTTATATAAACTTATAAGTAGGACCAACTTTGAAATAATATTCAGTTTTATCTTCGAGTGATCCCTATCAGCCAAAGCACTGATCATATTTCCAGATTGTGTGAAATTGTTATTATTGCAGATTGAATGTTTAGTATGACAATGCCTCAGGGTGCCCCATATAATAACTTATATCAAGGTACATAATATATTCTTTGCACAGAGCATATATATAACCGTTATTACTTTTATGAGCCACTTCAACTCTTCCGTCTTTAATTCTCATTTCACGCAAGTTTTGCAACTAGAACAATTTTCTCTCATGAACCATTAATGCCACCTACAGCGTTTGAAACTGCAGTTAAATAAAAACTAAAGTGTAACTACTGTAAGCTGTGAGAAACCTTATGCGAGCTTTCCAAATGTAACAGGAAATAAAAACTATTAATCTCAGTATGTAAATAAGATGTTTTAACAAAGGAAGCAATACTGGACTGGGATAGGATTGAGGCATTCTATTTCTATTGTATTGTAGTGCATTAGATGAGATGATGTTTATTAAAAGTCTGAATCACATCACCGCACCGCTCGACTCGACGATGAGCAAAAACTAAACAAATTCAATTAGTCGAAAGAAACTTTCCCCATGATTAAACTAACGCAATAGGTTGCATGATGTTAAGTATACCCATACTTGATGCCCATCCAAGTAAAGTGTTTTTTTCGTTTAAAAAATCAAAAGAGTTTCTCACTTGAGCTGACTACGAGAAAAGAGTGAGTAGTATGGACATAGCTACCCAGTCCTAGATGAGTTTCACTTTTACTATTACCTATTACAGCTGAATAATCACCTCTTTTGAGAAGAACCATCCAATTAACATGCTAATCCAAATTAGACTGACGATGTCGAAACGAAACACACTACTGGCTACTAATCTACGAAACAGTGTATTTATATATACGGTTACAGTTACTGCTGCTCTAGCTCTGATATTGATGATTCAGGGATTCAGTAAAATGTTTACTCAAGGGAAATGAGTTCTTTGCTCTTCTGGAAAAGGGAGAGTCATCAACTTCTGCAATAAGGACTACGCTGCTTGCTACTGTTTCTGATGATGATGATGAGCTTGGGATTAGTTACTTGTTTTCTAGCAAATTTTTTGTAAAATCTCTTCCGTCATTTCCTCCAGGATTTTCATTTACATACAAAACTTTTGTATTTTGAGCTGAAATCTCGCTCGAAGTAAAATCAAATCAAATTAGACAGTGATTTAACGAATTTGAAAACAAAAACAGCCAGTAGCAATATTAAGACTGATGACTGTTCTGGTTCTGCACAAGACAAGGGCCAATAGGGGTAATTTGAGGAACAACACAGCAACACAATACATAATACCTATCAAAAGATTACACATAAACAAAACAAATTGACAATGATTCATAAGGAAGTTTATTGTTTTATCTTTAATAACTATTTTTTAATTATTTGACGACCATCAGTCTGGCTCTAATGGCGCTATTGCTCATCATTAAATTATTTTGTAGCCTTCTTTGCATGTTTCGTCCTACTAACTTCCTTTTCCTGTGCATACATAGTTTCAATTAACGAAGTAAAATCAAATCAAATTAGACAGTGATTTAACGAATTTGAAAACAAAAACAGCCAGTAGCAATATTAAGACTGATGACTGTTCTTGTTCTGCACAAGACAAGGGCCAATAGGGGTAATGTGAGGAACAACACAGCAACACAATACATAATACCAATCAAAAGATTACACATAAACAAAACAAATTGACAATGATTCATAAGGATGTTTATTGTTTTATCTTTAATAACTATTTTTTTAATTATTTGACGACCATCAGTCTGGCTCTAATGGCGCTATTGCTTATCATTAAATTATTTTGTAGCCTTCTTTGCATGTTTCGTCCTACTAACTTCCTTTTCCTGTGCATACATAGTTTCAATTATTTCACTGTGACTCCCTCAAGGAACGTAAATTTCCAGTTCGTAATTTGAATTAAATAAAAACATAATGCCACTTTTTTAGACTATCAAACTCCACGATGATCCTTTCCTTAAAGGGTGTTGCTATTTACTATTAATCAGAAAAAAAAATTTGAACTAATCTGTTTTTGCAGTTATCTCAAGTTCTCATTTCCTGGAAAGTTGAGGTATAGCATTTATTCTTGTTCTTACAATCGACTTCAATAATGTTTTAGCACTACAACTGTCGTGTGATAAATGTTTCATATGTAGTTGTTTTATGCTCACTTGTTAGTTGGAGAACGATAAATTAACCTTGCGTAATTTAAATTGTATTGATAAAAGTTATATTATCAGTAAAGTTTACAATGCAAGAGCTTTTGTTTTAAATTTGCAACATGTTCTAGAACAAGGTCCTCACCATTACCCCAATTTTCAAAGTATCATCGAGAAAATTCATCATAAGTACATACGTCTTCCTGTCATCATAAATATTACTGTGAAGTCGTCGTAAGAAACGTAATGACGATTAGGAGAATTTTTATTTTTATTCCATTTCGAGTTGATTATATCGACAAACAAAATCATTTACTCATCCAGCGAATCAGACGAGGTACGGGTAATAATTTTTTTTCAGGTAGCGAAAGAAGAACATGACAGGCAACAAGGAAGAAAAGAAAGAAATTGTTGAATGTGGAAAATCATTAGCATTTTATCGAGCAAACAGGCTTTGCAGACAAGAAAAACGATTCTAATATTACATTTTCTGTGCTTGTAACAACTCAAGAGAATTGATTGAGGTTTTTTTCTTGTCGAGTCATTATTCCATTACATAACTTGTTACATTGCATCAGAAGAGGTGGAAGTGTAGCTGACAAGAAGTTTTATATGTTGTTGAGTTTTGTTCACAACCGAAAATTGTTTGCGGGTGCACCTACAAAAAATAGTTTTCTTGTAAATTGCATCGAAAATCATTTAAGAGAAAATAATTGAAGATGAAATAGCATTGTTTTTATCCAAGCTAATTTTCCTCTACTACTCCCTGTCCTGGTGGTGGTGGTGGCAAGATAAAAATGTAATGAGATGAGACGAACTAAACTCAACTGGTCAATTTATTCATTCTCTTTTTGAATTGAATCTTAACACGAATTTTATCTCTTCTTTCTCATTTATGCAAATAATTTTTTACAAGTTATGTGCGTATTTAAAAAGATTTATAAAAGGTTATCACTTTTTATGGTGGAACGTGTATTTTATAGAAACACGACCTCTGCCTTTTATCTATCCCACTTAAGTGTAATAACGCAAATCATGAATATTTATTTTTGAGATCACGACAGCAAGTTGATGACGATAAATGAATTATGAATGAAAGAAAGAAAAAAAATGAATGATCTTTTCTTTTCTTTTGGTACATGCAAACTAATTACATTACATTCAGTGAGCACTCAACATTTTTTTATCCTTTGGATTGGGATGGGTGACTTGTAATACTTGGCACTCGAGGCGATCACTCAACCATGTTATTACATCGCACTTGATAATTTAATGAATACAAGAGAATGAATGTAGTAGGCAATCACCTAAATCCCTCATAATCCTGTTTACAAAGCGATTGCAGATATGCTCTTGGAAAACCTGAATTTGGGTTGAGTTGAGATGAATTGAGCAGCTTCTGTTATTTTTATGGCATTATTTGAAAATCTAGAGACAATGAAGATCAATGGAAGAATGTGTTGCAAAGTAAAATTGCTCATGTTTCCGCAAACTCCCAATATGCCTTAATCGCAATAATGATCTTGAATTAAGCCATTCCGTAAATGATGTAGAAAATTAAGAATTTTTTTTTAACTCTTACCCTTTGGATCTTCCCCATCATCTTCCTAAATCGATGACCGATCATATCATCGCTGCCATCAACAATTTCATCAAAGTCATTATTCACGACTGAATCGACCAAATCCTGGTCTGGGTTATGGCGTCTAAAAACCCGTCCGTTTCCACTCAATCCCATATCAGCATCATCATCTTCCTCTTCCGGATCAAATTCAGCGTGTCTATTAAGAAGTCTCTCAGCCTCGAGAAGATTATCAGCGAGGATCTCGGTCCTCTCCTTCTGCAGCTGAAACTCCCGTTCCAAGTAAGAGAGACGTGTGTGGAGCCATAACCAAGAGACGATAACGATTGAACATAAACTCAAAAGTACCAAGGCTCTACCAATTTTACTCAAGCAACCCAAGTAATAGAATGAGTAGGTTGGAGGAGATGTTGAAAATTTTGTCGGTGGTTTTGTGTGTGGAGGTGACAAGAAGCTTCCACTTTTCCCCTCTCTAATTTGGGGAAATGGAATGGGCAATGTAGTCGGTCGAGGATGTGTGGGTGGTGAAGAAGATGCCTTCTTGATATTATCTTCAACTCTCTTTTTTCCTCCTCCACCTTTTTTCCCATTTTCTCCGCCACTTTTACTCCACCGCTGCTGCTGCTGCTGTAGATTCTGGCCTACTTCATCTTGATTCTTTCTGGAGGGAAGCAAATGTTCATTTTCATCTGATGATAGATGTGATGTGAACGAGTGATCATAATCTTCATCAGCTGCCGCCTCCGTTTCCTTTCCTCCTGCAGATATTTCAAGACTTTTGCTTGTTGTATCGCCGCCACAATACACACTTCTAGCTTGATAGGGAGCAGATGAAGAGGAAACATTGGATTTAGCGCTCCCCTGAATAACGCCGACCATATTAGTTTCAGTTGAGGAAAAACCACGAGGCGAAATGAGCTGTTTTTCTGTGGTTGTGCCCATTTCAACTACTCCACAAGAGTTTTGCACTGCTCCTGTTCCCCTTTCCCCTGCTGACATTATTGAGCCTCTTCTTGCTTCTGGATCTTGTTCGCGGTGAAGTAGTTCATTCCAGACCGTTGAACTGTTGTTCATGATGTTCCTCTGGAATTGAGACGAAGAAAGGTCTATGTTCTCCTCATCCTTCTGAATGGAATGCCTCCGTTTCTGTAGTACTCTCTGCTGCTGCTTTTGTTCTTTCTCTTCCTGCTTTCTTTCACCAGCCCCACTGCCATAGTGCAAGGGAGGAAGTGTAGGAGTGTTATCACCGTTTCCTCCAGGAGGTTCATCTTCTCCAACAACCATTTTTCCTTTTGACTTTTGTTTCACTTTTCTCTTTTCATCGCCATTTGTGATAAATTTAGCGTGACACAAAAAAAACCTCATCCTTCTGAATGGAATGCCTCCGTTTCTGTAGTACTCTCTGCTGCTGCTTTTGTTCTTTCTCTTCCTGCTTTCTTTCACCAGCCCTACTGCCATAGTGCATGGGAGGAAGTGTAGGAGTGCTATCGCCGTTTCCTCCAGGAGGTTCCTCTTCTCCAACAACCATTTTTCCTTTTGACTTTTGTTTCACTTTTCTCTTTTCATCGCCCATAATAATTCTCGTGAAAATAGGTAGACACGTTCTTTTTTCTCCTGAAATAACCGGTTCTTTCACCAGCTTTTCCACGGAAAAGCCATGGAACAACGCAATGCACAAGATTCTTTTCGGGGTCTGTTTTATTGAGTAAATATCTAGGAAAAAATTCGCAAACAAACACCACACACACCGCCTTTTCTGTTTCTTTCCTTTTTTTGTGTCACGCTAAATTTATCACAAATGGCGATGCTTTTGCTTTCTGCACTGGAAATGTCGATTCAACAATAAGTACATGGGTAGATACCTTTATAGCTGCAGCAAACAGTGAATCAAAAACGGTAAATTACTGTTATTGTTATGTTATGATTATACCAAGCGGTTTGCTTTTTATACGTAGTACTTTCACTCGTAGAAATAAAATGAAGCTTATTTCATTCAAAGAGAAGTTCCTCTCCTGAACAATGCGGGAGACTAATAAAAGTCAGTAGATAGCTGGCAACTCGCTGTGTGTCTCCATAAATAAAAGTCCGGATTAAGTCCGACTGACTATTCATTTGGCTACGGCATGAAAACCTTTACTGATTATACCAAGCGGTTTGCTTTTTATACGTAGTACTTTCACTCGTAGAAATAAAATGAAGCTTATTTCATTCAAAGAGAAGTTCCTCTCCTGAACAATGCGGGAGTAACTGTCATTTCAAAGACTTCATGGAGAAGTGAAATGGAATGGATACATCTTTGTTTCGAACATACGCAGTGAAAAGTTTTGGGAGTAGTAAAAATAATGACACAGCATGGAAAAACGTGAGACAAATGTTATGAGGGGAAAATAAACGGGTTTCATATTTCACACACATACGATCTTAACGAATGGGGGTATTGATGCACGCATGATACATGAGAAGTCCATGGATTTACTCCGGATGAAGAGAAGGAAATGCCATTTTTGGTACGCGTTTTCCATGATCACCCAATCGAATATGTGATGAATTGAATTGTTATTATGATGAAGGCATGGAGAATAAAATGAGGTTAAAAACCTTTTCCTTCAAATCAATTGATGCGATCAAATCCCTTCATTGAAACCATTGTGTGTGTGGGAGAAAAGAAAGCCTTCCTTCCATTATTGAATCAAGCTTTAAATCTTCTTAAATAATTTTACGTGTAGGCACGTTTCATTTTATACCCTCCCTAGGCATAGGATGGAAGAAAGGGAAAGTGTGTACTTTTATAAATCTATAAATGTTCCATTCGTTTGCTTTGGAATAAACTCACGTCGTCAGCAAAGGCATCGACAACGTAGTACATATTTTCATCTTATGTTTGACATAGAATGTGCCATTACGTCTTTTTGTATAGATAGGTACTTCAACAAGACATTAGCTGAACTGAACCTTATCAATACGTTGTCAACATATACGCCAAGCAAGCCTAAAAGCCACGAGACAAGGACACGTGCCAAACGTAATCTTGTTACGAGAATGCTCATTTTTATGTTTTCGATGCAACCTTTTAACATCTTCGTATTCCCTTTCAATAGAGAAGATATAGATCTGTTTAGTAGAGTAAAAGTTAGCTATTACGGCCGTAGTTGGATAAAAATAATTTTATGGATGACAATTTTTTCTAATATTTTGGTTGTGGAATGAAATATTTCATTATAAAATATAGATTAAAAATGTCAATTAATAAGCTCCAAATTGGATTTGGATTACAGGGATTCTTCTCAATTTCACTTAGGCATGTCGTAAAAATTAGCAACCAAACGATTCAATCTCATTTACATTCGTTGTAAAGCCTTGATTGACTAATGTGAATATAGATTAAAAATGTCAATTAATAAGCTCCAAATTGGATTTGGATTACAGGGATTCTTGTCAATTTCACTTAGGCATGTCGTAAAAATTAGCAACCAAACTATTCAACCTCATTCGTATTTGTTGTAAAGCCCTGATTGACTAATGTGTCATCGACTTTGATTTACTACCGCAGAGCCAAAAGTTCAAGCCCAATCCAATTTCATTAAACTAAAACTTTTCTTGTCAGAAGGCAGCCAAAGTGCTAACTTGTCTTAAACTTCTGTGAATCTGCAACCTAGCTCATTCCGAGCTAAAAGTCATTCTAAAAATGCTAACAATGGTGATGATAACGTGAATGAAGGGAATCAGAGAGAGTACAGTAACAATAAGAAAAAATATGTTTTCCCAAAACTTTTCACCATTTTACAATACCATAGAATATTATGTAGAAAGCGGAAAATTATTGCCAAACTTTTTTTTCGTGGCAAAAGAGCACTCTTACTGCTCCTCTTTCCAAAAGTAAATTCACAAAGATTCCACTACACTACCGTTTTCACATCCACAACATCACCATTTTTATATACCAGAGCAATTGAAGTTTTCAATTTGTCCAGTTTCAAATAAAAAAAGTTTTTGCTTTGTCCAAAGCCGACCACACTATAGTTGTAGCGGTATTTGGACTGATTCTCACATTTTCAGTCGTTGTCCCAAAAAAGTAGGAAACTTTTTATTTCGTGATTTTTCTTCTCGCTCAGCTCAGACTTAGGAAAAGATTGCCTTTTATTGGGGTTCCGCAAATAATAATCACAATCAGAAGAAGAACACTTCGTTCGGGAGTAACCACGCAGAGATATTTTTCTCCTCTAAAAATATGTTACACAACAATAGTCATAAATGGTGGAAGAGTGGTTTTGCAAACGAGTAGTACAATATTTNCAGAGCAATTGAAGTTTTCAATTTGTCCAGTTTCAAATAAAAAAAGTTTTTGCTTTGTCCAAAGCCGACCACACTATAGTTGTAGCGGTATTTGGACTGATTCTCACATTTTCAGTCGTTGTCCCAAAAAAGTAGGAAACTTTTTATTTCGTGATTTTTCTTCTCGCTCAGCTCAGACTTAGGAAAAGATTGCCTTTTATTGGGGTTCCGCAAATAATAATCACAATCAGAAGAAGAACACTTCGTTCGGGAGTAACCACGCAGAGATATTTTTCTCCTCTAAAAATATGTTACACAACAATAGTCATAAATGGTGGAAGAGTGGTTTTGCAAACGAGTAGTACAATATTTCTAGTAAACAAATACAATACAATTTACACAAAAAGAACTACTTTTCCCAAGAGCTTCAACCCTTTACAAAACCAGAAAAACTTTTTTAGTTTTTCAAAGTTTTTATTGCCCTTTTTCCTCCGGTTGTTATTGCCGTTGTTGTTGATGACGTTACCGGAATTGCCAGTGCTACTACTACTACCACCGCTACTACAGATATNAGTAACCACGCAGAGATATTTTTCTCCTCTAAAAATATGTTACACAACAATAGTCATAAATGGTGGAAGAGTGGTTTTGCAAACGAGTAGTACAATATTTCTAGTAAACAAATACAATACAATTTACACAAAAAGAACTACTTTTCCCAAGAGTTTCTCTCCATATATTTTTGCAATTTTTTTTCTACTTTGACTTTTTCTTCTTCAACCCTTTACAAAACCAGAAAAACTTTTTTAGTTTTTCAAAGTTTTTATTGCCCTTTTTCCTCCGGTTGTTATTGCCGTTGTTGTTGATGACGTTACCGGAATTGCCAGTGCTACTACTACTACCACCGCTACTACAGATATCTTCTTGTTGCTCACTTACACTTCCTCCGTCTTCTAGTTTCAGCCAGTTTCTCGCCACAGCAGAAGTATCATCATCAGCGTTTCCGGGAATTGCATTCTTGGAAAAGGGCGATGAACAAGAGCCTACTTCTTCTATCTCGTTATCACCACGAGTGCTTTTGCTTTTACTCGCTTCCACATCCACAACCGTTTTTGATAATGATGATGACGATGATGGCGACTGTATTATTTTAGAAGTTTCACAGTTTCCTTTTTCTTTGTCATCGTTTGTGTCATCACAGGTCACCAGTAAGGGTCTCCTCTCCCTCTGATAATCACTGATGTCATCATCATCACTTGTTGAAATATGCTCTTTCAGAAAAACTTGGTCTTCCTTTCGTGTCTTACCAAAAGACGAGAATTTGCTCAAGGAAGATACGAACTTTTGGGAAGATCGGAGCACAGAAAATCGTCTTCTCTGAAATTCTACTTTTACAGGGATAATGGGGCTTTGTGAGGTAGTCGATTTATTATTGTTCGTACTGTCCCTACTCAGTCGTTTATTTCGCAATCTGAAAATCAAGGAGCAGCGATTTAGTCTAGTAGATTTCTTTGCCAAAACAGATCCAGATTTAAGCGATTCTTTACATTCTTTACGGCCACTACTTGCACTTCCACTTTCAGATTCACACTGCCTCTGTCTCTGACTCTCCTTTGGTTGTTGTTGATGTTGTGCGTGCGAATGAAGATGAAAAGAAGAAGGATGTCCTGTTTTCCACAGGTTGTTACTTGATCTTCTTATTAAAGTGTAACTAGCATTGGGACCACCATTTGGGGCATTCTGTTTACTCCTCTCCTTTAGCTGATGCTGCTGACTTGATGATGAGGCAGTTTCTTCTGGAACACGGCAAGCCAAGCGCACGCAGTTTACACAATTACACCGAACATATCTTTCACTGTCTGTCTTGCTCTTGTAGATTCTGACATGCGACTCCTGATATTGTAGTTTCACTGATGAGCAAGAGGAAGATGATAAATCACCAGTTGATGTTGATATTTGCCTTATCCCCTGCTCTCGCGGCCTCTTCTGTGGAGGCTGTTTTTGCTGTTGCTGCTGTTTTGCAAACTCTAGTGACGAAACTGATACAGGTGTGGTTGAAGAAGTTGAAGCTGTGCAACAAGAAGTATGGCAATGGTGGTGGTGGTGGTGTTGGTGATGCTGATAAAATGAAGCATGTGGGTTTTTCTGGTAATGCAATTTTGGCGAGTAATCTTGGGGTGAGTGTTGAAAGGTAACGGGGCGAAGGAGAAGTAGGTAATGTATCATGAAAACGTCTGTCTCTTTGCAAACTGGATTTACTTTACAAAAAAAATATTTTATTTTTCTTTGGTCTTCTTGGGTGCAATACTGTTATCCTCTTGGTTCCTCCCGTCAAGTTAAGTAAATTCAAATACGTTTTGTTTGTATTCAATTTTCATGGGCGTATGTATGGTCGAATGTAGTTTATGCAAGAAAAAAGCTCGAGCGATTGATGGATAGATTGGAGCGAGCTGAAGCAATAAATGCAAACACTTTAATTTCTTCTTTTCCCTTTAACATCTGCTTAGCATCTCGACTTTTTTTTTAAAGAACGAGCAATAAACAACTTTTATCATTTCCTCATGAACACTTTTACTCACAAAAGTCATTCAATGGGATTGAGGCTTCTTTTTTTGAAGGATTGAATGTAGATCAATATCAACGTAAAAAGCTTCAGTTGAAAATTGAATCAGTGCAAGAAAAGTGCTAGTCAGAAATCCAGCCTACGCACACAAACACTCTCACTCAAGCAATTTATTTTTTATTACGTTGGACGTTGTTTTCCTTTCTCATTCTTATTTAGTAAGGCAAGGTCGCTTTTCCTCTTTGGTTTGCTGAGGTGATGCTCATGTTCACTCGAAAAAAAAGGATTTTCTTCAATTTACATTTCCCATCTTTTTTTCGCTTACCCACCATCAATACTGGGTTTATTTATAGTCCGTGACACAATCTGAAACAGCAAAAATCAAGGAAAAATGGTAAAAGCTTTGATAATTTTCTAGGAAAATTAAATCTAACTAAATTCAAATGGCAGTGGTCTTAAATTGTCCGAAGGCTATCGTAGTGGGGAACATGCAAATCTTTAGTCAATCCTTGGATTAGAGTGACATTAACTTTTTGAGAAATCTATTGATTCCATTTCTCATGCGTTTGCTTTCATTTGGCTAGCTGCCATCAAACTCGATGTAATACAACGTTTTGATTGTTCAATAAAAGTTGTAAACGAAATGGCACCTGCAATTTTTTTCACAAAGATTTTTCATCCTTTTTCCCGTTTAATTCTTCAATGCAGTGAATCGATCCAATCCAATCCAATCCACTTTGAATTACTCTTTTCCATTCAATTTCGCTTCATGCATACATGTTCCACTTTTATTCGAGTGTATTTTTCGGAATAAAAAAGAACAAAAAAACGATTCAGGGAAGAGCCCTTGCTTTCACCATCATTCAAGATTTCACCATAAAGGAATTGCTACATAACAGAACAAGAGAGAGGTTTTTTTGTCTGCAGTAAATTCTCGGATACAAAAATGATCTCCCTATCTCAACTGCACAACAACTAGCATAAAACCACTACTTCAATGACATAAAAATGTAGGGGAAAAAATGGCATTGTGATATACATGCCCGGTTCCAGCGAGGAAACGTGTTTGTAACGGAACACTTTCCCATTCATGACACGTCTCCCCGTTCAATGAATTCAGATTACTGTGACTATTACAATTACAATTTCAGTGAATTGGATCGGTGAACGCTACGACAGGAAAAAAAAAGCGTGTATGTATGGTCTGGTTTGGTCTAGTCGGTGATTCATAGTGATTATGCCTTGTAAAACTACAACTCATGAGCTTTATATTTTTACTACGATGTCCTGTTTCGTAGTATTTTTTTTCGAAAAAGTATTTCACATTTCAAAAGACTTTTTTTACATGCACAGAAAAAAAAACGTTGATGGTGGATATGTGATGCGCCCGACATTTCGGACAACATTTATTACTCGTGATATCTTTT
>JAHZMX010000115.1:0-10404 GCA_027743895.1 Seira musarum
AGAGTGGATAAATGTCCCTCAAGCTCTGTTTCGGCAACAGATATATGAAAAACAATTTTATGAGCAAACATAAAAATTCCTATAGAGCCATAAACAATCTTGTTAAAACGAGCTGAAGATTACTTGAGGAAGGGAAGATAACACATAAAAATGATTTCTTGCAGGAGGGATTCTCTCTGAAAAAAGGAATGAACGAGTGAAGTAAAGAATTTCGACTGCCTGAATAGCTAAACATATTTAAAGATGCATTTTTAAAGCTTTAAGCGTTGACATAAAATGCTGAAGAGTTAGATCGTTAAAGAAGATTAAAGCACTCGAGGAATAATTTAGTTTTGATCTATTCTTTTACCTGTGGTGAGACCGGCAATGAGATTCATGTTGAGTCTCAGGAGGAAAATTTGCAAATTAGGGCGCTCCCTCCCACTTTCCCAGTCTTCGCGTCCTGAAAGCTCGTAAATCATAGTGCCCATCTGCAAAACACATGAAAAACGGACATTTCTTAAAAATTGAAAATTAAAAGGAAGAAACCGATTAAATCTTTTTTATTGTCTCAAGTCTCAGCCTCGGCAATAAAAAACAAATCGTTTTTTTGTGCTTACCTGGCACGCAATAGGGAGGCTATGAACTAGAGCAAAGATGCCTATGCGCATCCACACAGCCTTAGAGTTTTCTAAGGACTTGGTCAGTCTTTGGTTTTGAAGTGGCCCACTCCCTCCTACTCCATTCACACCCAACCCTCCATTCAAACTTCCACTTGGAGGTATGCCCAAAACACTCGCTGGAGAATTGCCGGTAGTGTAGAATAGGTTTTGAAGTGGCCCACTCCCTCCTACTCCATTCACACCCAACCCTCCATTCAAACTTCCACTTGGAGGTATGCCCAAAACACTCGCTGGAGAATTGCCGGTAGTGTAAAATGGCTCCAATTCTGGATTCCCGCATCCCGGGATATAACTATGTCCGCTGGCGTACTGATGGTGGAGTCCGTCATTGTTATTATTTGGATTAATGACACCATTGCATTGTCCATGATGCATGGAGTGAGGTGGCAAGACCAACACTGGACTGTAGCCATGTGGTCCTCGAAAGCTTGACTGTGTCTGGAGATGATGACCGGACCCATGATGATGCAAATGATGATGACTAACACCAGTTGGATTGTTATGGCTCACAGTTGTAGTTGCTCCAGAATTGTTTGACAGCTCGCATCCGGCCAATCGACTTTGTCCCGATGATGTACCCTTCCACAACCGGAATCCCGAGAGGGGAAGGTTCCACTCGGGAAAAAAGATTCGCGCTATGAGTCCTCCAATCAAGAAGATTATGCCGAGGACGACACAGATGCTTAATGGAATCAAATTGTAGTACGTCAAAGCCTCCATATCCTGTTTAAAACGAGGCATAGAACAAGACAAGAAAAAAATTAGTTTTCGTTTCTCTCATTCATGCTGCTTTTTTATTTCACTTAATGGAGGCGCTTTCCCTTTGAACATGTAATGGCAATGGCAATGCAGACGCGCTTCAAATACGATGAATGTATGAATACAAATTGACTTTGAAGTTGGGTGGAATGGAATTGTAATAAAAAAACGCAACAACGCTTTCGCTTTGATGTTCTTTCCTTAAAAGCTTCATNCAAAAAGCTTTTTTAAATGCGTCAATTTACATTCTAAAAAGTGCACATTTTCCTGTCAGCACAGCAGCTTCCACTCAAAAATTCAATTGATTTTTTTCCTTTTTGAATTTTAAACTTTTGCTGGAATGGAACTATGTGTCCTCTGAACTTTTTCATCCCCGTCCCATTAATCATGATTGTGCATGTCTTCAACTTCTTCCAGCAAATCGCATCCGGTTCAGTACGTTCCCTAATTAATAGCAAAACGCCGGCGGAAATACGAGCCTAACCTTGCTCATGCACTTGATTAATCAATGATCATGATCAAGCATGAGCATATGTACCACTTCAGTTCAGTTCTCTTCAGTTTTTCGTGTCACATGCAAACATTTTTTTATGCTTGAGGACGAGAACCGTTTAAGTTCTTCATGGTTCTTTCACTTCTTTCCCCATTAATTATCAAGCTCGTTACCATACTCCTTTAATTAACGGCACACAACCAAGAAGACAAGCCAGCGAGGGCTTCGTAAACATTATAATCACTCATAAATAATTATTTGGATGACAAGTCTTCTTAAAACCTCAACTCAATGAAGCGCTGAACTCTCTTCTAATTCTGATGAAGTAAAGTTTGCTGAGTCATTGTGAATGGTAATCATCATCTTTCTTTACTCACGAAACTTTTGAATTGAATATTCATATCGACATGGAGGGAGCTAAATGGACCTGTCCGCTGGTTATTTAAATAGCTACTACTACAAATGCTGACAATGAGTCCATAAAAATGATCGAAGGCACTCGTTGGTGCTTATTGAGTTAAGAGTCCTGCCAAATTCGTAATTGCTGGGGTAAATTAATGACTACGTCCAAACAATAGATTCATTCAGCTCATTAAAAAAGTTTTCACCCGCCGCAGTCTTCATAATTTTATTACCTCGCGAAGAGAAGAGTATAAAATAATTTTTGAAGCGTTTATAAGTTCTTTGCATTTGCATTGCCAGTCCAGTGTACATATAATTATTATTTTGAAAATCTGTTTTTGTTTTAAACAAACCTGAAAACCAACACCACAAATTCCGGTCAACTCATCCGCATCGACTTTCTTATGGACGAGTGCGGTGGAAGTGAGGATTGACGCTATTCCCCAGCTGGCTAAATGGAAGAGACTCCATTCTTTTTGTTGGAGGGATGATGCCATATTACGATTTAGTGAGAGGAGCCAAGATAAACAAAGGATGACCCACCTGTAAACACAAGAAGAAACATTAGAAAACATCATATTTTACGTCAAGTCTCAACAATTATTCCACTATTTATGTAACTTTTTTCTTACGTAACCATACTAAAGCTTACAACGCAAACCATCTTCATAATTTTTAAAGTTTGAAAAACAGTTTTTTTCTTAATACTTAAGCTTTCTGATCATATTTCATTTGAAGTAGATTTACTTAAGGTGCACGATGCGCTGAGCAGATGCCCCATTTCAAACTTGGTTTAGTTTTTCAAGGGATCTTGCTGAGAAAAAAAATCAATTTTATGAAGGGTCCATCCACTTAATCTAAAGGGACTCATCCTATTTCCATCCTTTCTGCCTTTTTAAATCATCCATTCTCCTCCAATTTTACCCCATTACACCATAATACAACTCCTACACTTCATTCTCTTCAAAAGCATGACTTGAATTTCAAATGACTGGAAAAAGGACAAGGGGAAAAAGGAAATCGTCGTGTCGTGTTGAGTGAAAAAATATATTGTGTAGCAAAAGAAGCGAAACACAAGAGGAGCAACTGCAACAGCATCGAATTTAAGAAGAATCATTTCCCTCATCATCTTCTTCTTCAGAGACAAGAGAAGAGAACCTTTGGAAATAATAATGAATGTTTCAACCACTTAGGGTAACTTTAAACCATATCACGAGGAACAAAGTAGGCATAGTCAAAATGGACCGTAGTTGTAGCATTTTTAAAAAATTTTTGCTTGGGCTTTGCTCTGTTGTGCAGCAGTCTTTTCAATTTCTCTGTGTAAATCCTAAGAAAGCCCCCTGTCGGGACTCATTTTTCTTAGGGGAAATGGAGGATTCCCTTGAAAAACGGAATAAATCTTTGTATGCTTACGAGCAAAAGTGGCAGGGTGGGAATGAGAAACAAACAAGGAAGCATTTTTTACAGGAAAAAAACTCAAACAGTTTTTGTTCTCAAGAGAAGAAGTGGAGGATTTTGTCACATGAAATACTTGAGACAAAATATCCTGGAGTTTCATAATTTCTTCTAATTCCAACCATCAAGGGAATATTGAAAGGTATGTTGAAAAATTAGTTTTGACATGGTAGACAAATCAAATGAAAGGGGTGCAAACAGACGTTCTTAAAACACGCACAAGAAATTTTTTAAGAAATGCTCCAAGTACCCCAAATTTAAAAATAAGAAGAGAGACTTTGCGTGTTTCAGGTAGCTCCAAAAATACCCTGAACAGAGTCAGGAACGAAAAATCTGAGCTGTTTCAGGCTGCTGAATATTCATTATTTGTTATTTTATTTTTTCCTATGCCCGCTAACAAAATCCTCCTGAGCTTCTGTGCATTACTATTACCATCCTTGTTTCTTCTGACACTCTCCAAAAACGAAACAGACTGAATAGTGTTTGTAAAATATGGATTACTGGCATTACAGCTTCTGTTTGGTTCAGTTTCTGCTTTAAAGTCCGGATGCATTTTTTCAAGCTCTTTCCTTGGAAGAAGCTTTAAGGAATTAAGTGCACTTTATCCCATAATTTCAACAATAATAATGATAATCATCATAATGTAAGCTGTTTAAGGCTCATCTGCATTTTTCCTTTCAATTTTTCTGAAGAATAACAATAACTTTTTTCAGAGACATTACACACATGCACACGCATAGAGTTCATGAGTATTTTTCTTGGGAGCCGGAACTCACCTTTCCTGCTTTTCCATCCATCTATCCATCTTCAAAATCTTTAAGAAAAACAAGTGCATTTTGAAATGCATTTCATAGTAAAATAAACAAGGTTTCATATTGTCTGTCCAAACGTCAATCAAAATTTGGATTTTCAGTTCAGAAATCAGGCACGGAACACCTTAAAAGAAGAAACCAGACCATATGCATGCCTAAACTAAAGGTAAAAATCCGTTTTTCTCCCTTTTGTAGACAGACGAACGAACGAATGAGGAATGGTTCATACCAAAGCATACCTGACATTATGACAAGCCAAAAGGATGCCTACACAATTACTATCCCCCTTAAGTAAATAGAGGTAGCTGTAAAGGCATGTCATCAGTGAAAATTGAATGTCAATCAGTATCAGTTTAGTTGTGGATAAAAGACTCCTCTTCCATTTCAAATTATCTTTTGCTGTTGCTTCTACAACCGAATACGTTTTCTCAAGAGTGACGGCATGAGCGAAAAATCCTTGATTGAGTGAGTCAAGCCGAGGAGCCGTGTCTCTGCTTAAGCTATTTTGAAATGCGACTGTCCACGAGAGAGAAAATGTAGGAGCTGGATTGAATTTAGACTTGCATTTCACATCACAGCACATCCCATCATGATTATGATAATGAGGATAAACAAAGCCTCAAGAATTGCATTGTGTGTTAAGTACAAGGGATCAAAAACAATTATCGTTGCTTCGAAAAGGAATAATTTTCCACGCGTTTGATCCATCCCAGCAGGAGGGAATCATCTTCTAGACGGCTCCGAAAGAAACCCAAGCCAAAGTCAAGTCAGAAAAAAGTCTCCATTTTTTACGGAATCAAATAATGCTTTAACACTTTGTCTCATGCATTGTTAGTGCTCATCTCATATCTCAGATTTATATTTCGTGCGTTTCTCTCTCCTTTCATGTTTACTGTCATGCTCATTAGGAATTTTTCTTTACACTTTTCCATTTCTCCACCACTCGAACAAAACCAAACCAGCTAACAAGTCGAACACGGAGAGATTTTTTTTCACTTGTACGATCCTACCTGTTCTCTTCCTTGTAGAACAAGATAAAGAGAAGAGATTTTTTAACGAGGAGATCACACCATGTGACAAGGAGCTTCAGCTACTCTAATTGAATATCAATGAGGATGAAAATGAGCCAAAAAAAATTTCCGTGCATCGCTAACTAACAAAAAACTGTTTAAACTTGCTCTGCTCTTCAGATTCGATCTTTTTACTATATTTATTTTATGTTTTGAAAATCTCCATTTTTCAAGTTGAAATACGGGAGTCCTTTCCTCAATTTTACAGCTTTCAATTTTATTATATATTTTTTGCGTAGTGCCTAGTCTTTCGTTCGTTCTCTTTCCCACCAATTCTAATCAATTTATGGGAAACGTGCCAGCATGAAACAATCTTTTGTTTATGCTTCATCGTAAATTTTTTACCCTTTTCGTTTTGCTTACAAAACACCTTTTTATGGAGAATGAGGCTTTTGAGGAAGCAAAATGGTTCGTTTTTATTTAAAGAAGATTCTAATGAACATGAACATGAGATCATTGAAGGTGGAGATGGAGATGATGACGATGACGTTTTTCAACATGTCGAATGCTTTAATGGTGTGACTGGTCATAGTCATAGCCATAGTCATCATGATTCTAATCTCGAATCTTGTACAAGACTCAAATTTTCCTTTCTTCGTTCGTAAATAAGATCCCGTTTTATGTTCCGTGGAAAGATTTAAAAGTGGAAATCATAAAGATCTGGGTGTCGTACAATGAACGCCTGCAGATTTTTAAATGATTTTTTTCAAGGTTCATTTGAGCCTGGACGATTTCTGGGAAAACTATTAAGCAGCAGCAGAGCATTTTAACTATAGTTTTGGGAAAAGTAATATGATTCCTTGATAAATGAATGTTTTCATATGGTGGTTTTGAAGGTGGTGGTGTTTTGGAAAGGGAGGAAAATGAAATAAGAAAAGATGCAATCTGATATTCAATTCTCAATTTTCGAAGCAGTAGAGAAAAAAATCATGGTTAAAAAAGTAGTAGTGTGGTGTGGTGAGGGATGGTAACCATATTGGTTTTCTACTGAAATGGCTGCAATAATGCAGGATTTTTTTCCTTATGCTCCTTCCTTCAAGAAATCTTTGAATCTGGTTACTTTTTTCAGCAGAAATGAAATGAGTAATCGGAGAAAGATTGATGATTTCTTCGTGTATTTACATTCTGACTTTGTACGCAATAATTTTTGTTTGTAAAAAGGAGCCATACAAAACATGTACAAGCAATCGCGATTGTATTTCATTATTGCATTAAAAGAAAAAGAATGGAAGGGTAAGGGTGATACCGAGATGGCTGGGATGAAAATAAGAAATACTCACGAAATTCATGAAAGCATAATAATTTCGAAGCGCACAAGTCCAATTCAAAAGAGGTTTAAAAGTTCATAAATTTTCGATCAGGGTGTCCCTGTGTGTGCTCCTCACTACATGAATGCAAGGAAAGAAAATTGAAAATTCCTTCAGAGTGGAATGGAGTCGAGGTCGACTCTCTCATGGAGAAGGAGAAGAATGTGAGTTTTTGTATTTCTCACACACTTGCACTCTCAGAGTCACAATCAAATGTAGGTTCGTTTATCTATGCATACTTTTAAGAAGGCATTTTCTTTAAGCCTTTAAGATGATAATGCTAATGTTGAGCTGATGCATTTCCTTACAATACAATGAATATGGGTTTCATTAGAATATAAAGTACTCCAGTCAGAATACCTAAAGCTTCTTTTACTAAACGAAATGAAATGAAGGCCCTCAGGCAATATATTCCTCTTTCAGGGAGGAAGACTTGACAGCTTGGAATAGCTCAACGATATGATACTTTACTCATGAACAGGTATTCCTTTTCCATTTTATGATAGGCTGAAAAAGTCCAAGTCGAGTGTCACTTTGCCATGTGGCCGTGTCAGTCTCTTGTCAAAAGAGGCTTGAACACAGTGAGAAGGTGTGATAAATGATAAACATCGCATCAGAGAAGAAATGAAATACAAACACAAATACACTCTCTTGATGGAGTGGTAGTGTGGTAGTGGTGGAATGAAGAAATATAAAAATAAAAAGGATTTTGATTTGATTTTCTAAATTGCCCTTTGAAAATCTTCGAGCAAGTAAGGACAGTTCTGTCACTTAAGCCTGTCAGATGGGACGTCATCTTTATCTGTGCAATGGAATCTGTTTCGAGTTTAAAAGAAGATTAATGCTTCTTCCTTTTGAAACATCAATTGCTCATTTTTGTGAGGTGTTAATGACTCGTTCCCAAGAATGAATCTATATGTTCAGGGGCAATTGAAGCCTTGCTCTTGCTCCTAATCGACNATGGAATCTGTTTCGAGTTTAAAAGAAGATTAATGCTTCTTCCTTTTGAAACATCAATTGCTCATTTTTGTGAGGTGTTAATGACTCGTTCCCAAGAATGAATGTTCAGGGGCAATTGAAGCACTGCTCTTGGTCCTAATCGACAGAATCAGAGAAATTGTAGTTGGTTTACTTTTCCCTAATCAAAATAGGGTCTCGCCATTAAAAATGCTTTTTAAAGAAAAGGATTAAGGGGACTATGCACTTATGTAACCGCTGATTAGACTTGCTCTAATATCACCATTTTTAGAACTACACTTGATTAAGCTCAAAGCTGGAACGTAGTAAAAGGATGAATGAAAGTTGAGGGTTGGATAACGCGCAAACAGAAATGACTAGGCTTGCTCTAATATCACCATTTTTAGAACTACACTTGATTAAGCTCAAAGCTGGAACGTAGTAAAAGGATGAATGAAAGTTGAGGGTTGGATAACGCGCAAACAGAAATTACTATAAACTCTTCCTTCAGACTTGCCAGGTCATTAAGGATCAGCTCAAAGTAAAGTAAAAGATTAGGAAAGTCCATTAAATTTCACCCAAGCCAATAATGAATGAAGTTTTGTGTACGTGTTCTTAATGTACTTTTCAGAGTAAGGACAGGTCAACCGTCATAAAGATAAAAACTTAAGTAATATTTTTATGAAGATGTTTTGCTCTCAAAAATAGAATTGAGTCATCAATCAATCATTATTCAAGAAAATGGAAAAGGCTATTCCAACTTACCACATATTTGCTGCAGTGCCGAAAAAGTATGTGAGTAAGAAGACAACTGCGCATGATGAGGGGACCATTCCTCCAGCGGCAAGGAGATTCAATTTCGAGGTTTTGTCGTACACACAAGCAACTCCAGAGGTGGAGCCAATGATGACCCCGATGCTGAAGAGTACTTGACACAAGGCCAAGTAGAGGATTGGACGCTCAGCGACACTGAAACGCTGAAAATAAGATGCCTTCACCGCATCCAAAATAATAACATGTTGTCGCAGTTTTCTCTTCTTTCAAAACGTATTTCGCAAAAATGATGAAGGATAGATGGGATGATGATGAGTAAAATGCGGAGCGGCACGATTGTGCTAAAACACACGAACAATGTACAATAACAAGTACTACACATGTCGTGAAAGATAAAAAGTGCTTTTTTCCTTAAAAGTCTTTCCCTTCAGTCTTCACTTTGATATCCTAGACTCTTTCGCATTTTTTTGCGGTTTGCCGCAACGATGAGAATGAGATGCGAAGTAAATGCGAAAGGAGGTATAAAAAAACTCCCCGCCAGTTAGATACTTGCCTGCACGTAACCAGCGTCATCATTACCATTACAATACAATTACTTCTCCCTCCTTCTTCTTCTGCAAAACTATCATCATCATCTCATCTCTTTTATCTTTTAAGGAAAAAAATTATGATACTGCTTTTCACAGCAAAAATTTCATAAATCCACAAACATACCACAAAAGAAAAAACAATGATATAATTTCAGAAGGTAAATTTTCTACTGGTTAGGCCATGATGAATGAAGACACGTCTCAAGTTGGACAATTAGAATGACCTCACCATTTCCACAAAAATACAAATATTTTAAATGCCAACACGCACCCTAGCTTTTTACTCAACTTGTCTGTCTTTAATCGACAGGAAGTTCTGACGGGAGTAGGAAGCTCTGATACGCACCAACTTTTTCGACTTGGACAAGCAAAAACCATGTTCCTGTCCGAGGATAACCTGCTCATAATTCTAGAACACACCTTATTCACTCTTGAAGCTTGATTGTTGATTATCCCCTTCTTTAAAACGACGTTTACAAAGCACTTTTCATAATATCATCAAATCGCTAAATCGTCGGTAATGCAAAGGAATTCAATAAAAAAAACTTGAATTGGTGTGTAAATGGGATAAAAAGTTTAACGTGTCATGTCATAGTCATGCCCCAGTAAAAATATACTCATTGAATGGATATGAAAGCCCATTTCGCATTACTTGAGTAGAGAGAGTGAAGCTTCTTTTGACTTTAACTCTTTCGTCTTTCCTTCTACTTCGTCTCTTCAATAAGTGATGTGATGTGATAGCAATCGCGCGTCGGCATTTTCACCGAGATCAAAGGCTCGAAAAAATAATAAAGCGAAACAGGAACAAGACGATGATGATGTTGATGTGCGCATTCTCATTTTTTACTAGCCTATTATGCGTGCTCGCCTTCGCGAAAAAATACTACATCTCCTTCGTCCAACCAACAAAACCATGTATTACTACAGACGACGAAGGTTTGGATTGAAGTGAACGAATAAACAATGTAAAAATGTTTCTTAAAAGAATACTGAAACAGCTAGAAAAAGTACTTTTCCAATGCTGATGGTTTTTTTGAAAGTTTTTACTAAAGAGGTAATCACCGAAAAGAAGAATCATCGGCCTCTACTATTCATTTTCTTTAAAATGCTAATGCTTTCTTGA
>JAHZMX010000116.1:0-16872 GCA_027743895.1 Seira musarum
TGCCCTTACTCGTTCGGTAGGCCCTTTGTCGTTAGACACTCCACATACAGGAGGAACTACATACGTTGATGGCGTAAAAAAGATTCCAGCGGCATGTATTACTATCGAAGATGCTGAAATGTTTCAGCGTCTTCAAGATAAAGGTGGTGTCGTTATACTTGTCTTTGACATGAAAGAATACATTTTCTAAAGTTTTGGTTCTTCTGATCAGGAAAAACTGTACGTGTTCGAATTATTTTAAACGATTATACATTGGAACCTGTCATGTCCAGAAACGCTGTTGGTGAGATATTTGGAAGAGAAATTACTGATGAGAAGGTTCTCATCTCCGCACACATTGACTCCTGGGATATTGGAACTGGAGCAATGGATGATGGTGAGCACAGTTTCACTCAATCTACAATATGGTAAGCGTTGGAATCTGAATCAATGTACTTATTTATATTCATTTTAAATTTAGGTGGAGGTGTTATTATAACAATGGGCGCCGTGGAGCTATTGAAACGCCTGAATCTACACCCTCGTCGTACTTTGAGTACTGTTCTTTGGACAGGTGAAGAAGTAGGATTAGTTGGAGCCATGGCATACTTGGAGCAACACAGAGAAGAACTGGGTAATATAAGCGTCCTTTTGGAATCGGATGCTGCAACGTTTCGACCGTTAGGATTGGGCTTTGCTGGGTCGCATTCTGCTGGTTGTATCATTCAAGAAGTCTCTAAACTTTTGGTTCCTTTGAATGCATCCGATTATCAGACATTTGAAAAAATTAGTTCAGATGTGGATGTTTTCATACCGCATGGGGTGCCTGCGATAAGTTTGCGGACAGATTTGACTAAAAGATATTGGTATCATCATACTGAAGCGGACACCCTGACTGTAGAAGATCCAGAAGAGTTGGACTTGTGTCTAGCAACATGGGCTATCACCGCGTTTGTTCTGTCAGATATGAGCGTGCCGCTCCCAAGAGAAGCAAATCAATCGATGTTACTGATTAATTAGAATTATAATGGTGGAGTAAGTTTGCAATAAAATTTTGCATCAAATTTATTTATTGACTTTTATGAACATTTATTGAAACTACAGAATTAAATTATACTTGTGCCAAAAACATCACAGAAAGCGAAACAACGGGAAAAATCAATACTGTTAAGTCAAACTTTTGCTTAGCTATTAGCTACCTCCTTAAACAATTATAGTCATTTAAGGGAACAATAAATTTGCATTGGATTATTCTTGGTTTCATATAAGTTATTTAAAGAACGGATTTCGCCAGTTCAACTGTTTTATCCACTTGATCAGCGCCTACTACTTTTGAAAGCCACTTTCGGGCTTTCATTACGACAAGTTCCCACACGTCTTTGTCAGCAGTTAATTTTGTTGTGAAGAAGGCGATTGCAAGGGCTGTTGCGAAACAAGGTTCATCCAATTTGTGGTCTGACGCACCTAAAATCCCACGCAGAAGCAAAATTAAAGCGGTTTTTAGACAAAATGGCTCTCCTTCCCACAGGAGAAAAAATATTGTTTAGCAATATTACCTTTCTTAAGTACATCCAGGGGTTTGCCAAAAATCTGACATAGTTTATCATTTAGGGAGAACGACCCATCAAATGATTGAAACGAAATTAATTGCTCCACGGGAGATGCCGCCAAGTCTTGCGCTTCATTTGAAATGCCTGGTTCCATTGTATCAAGGTAGCACGATTGATCTTGGTCAAAATTACTAGGATTATAGGCAAAAGAAAAGGTACCCCCGGATGGAGGTGCTGGCGCTGCTGGACTTCCAAATAAAAATTTTGATTGATTGCTTGAAGCAGGACTAGATTTTCTAGGGAAATTACACCTCTTCATCCGTGACTTTGTATGTACTGCACCAGAACCAAAGGAGGTAGCCATGCAGGCCATTGGTTGACCTACGTGAATGCATTAGAGGTATTTTTATTTTAACATACTGATTATTAACATTATGACAATAAGAACAAGTCTGTAATTGTTTAAGTCTAAATACATTGAAGTTGAATTCCACCATGCCATCCATGAGCAAATTGTGACGGAATGGAACGTGTCTCCATCACCCAATTTTCCATTGACGGCTTTTCGTCATTCGAGTCGACGGCAACAAAAGAAGTATATTTTGACGTTATGCCTGTGATTAATTTAGAAATAATTAAGGTCTTTCTTTCTGCTCCGTTGATCCTTTCTACATGTTTGATAATAATAGTAATAATGCAGTGTGTTATTTTATTACCTTCTTTACAAGCAATTGTGATGACGTCCTCTTTTAATCTTTTTTCTTCCGCGGTCACATCTTGGGTTCCTTGAAAATGTAACGCTGCTATGTCAAGTTCTAATTCGCGTACTAATTTCACTGCAGCCAAACGGTGCAGCATTTTGGTGGTACCAACGTCGCTTGCCGAAGAGTGCTACAGGCGAATATTAAAATGTTGAATTCATATAAGATTATATCAACGTTTTTAACAAAAGAAAAACTGGAAGGAAGCTTGTTAAAAAATTGTGCATACATCGACTTTAATTGTCAATGGTCCATCCGGAGAGTTTGCTTTAATGGTGACCGCTTTCGGGGAATCGTTTTGGAAAAGTCCGAAAACCAGAAGTTGAGAACCGTCATATACGGGAGGAATGCGCTTCGGCGACTGTCTATTTTTGTGCGAAGTATCTACATCTTCGGTATTATCATTTTCGACAGGTTTACCATAACCCAGCAATGTTTTTTCCGTATTTAACACAGGAGCCGCCTTCTCTACTTCCATTGGTTGGCTCAGGCCTTCCCATTGCAAATCGATTTCTGTGAAAAAGAATGTTCGATTGAAAAGTTATGGACATAGCATAAACGTATAAACTCGTTTAGTTATTTATATTATACTTATTTGTTTTACCGGTAAGGGAGGGTTGTAGTCCATTTTTAAGCTGGTTTAAGACTTTCTTGTCAATGCTTTCATTGTAGGTAACAAAGGCAGAAGTTCCACCACCAGCTTTTGCTATTCCTTCAACTAGGTAATGTGAAGCTCCGTCGCCAATTCCAAGTGAAAATACGCGTGCTTTGTGAGCGTTTGCTTGTACGATACCAAGAACGCCATCAGTATTTGAAACCTAAGTTAAAATTCAATTTAGGACCGAGTCCACGGTTTTTAAAATTTGTGATTATGAATTTGAGTCTTCTCACCTCCCCATCAGTTAAGACAAAAACCTGACGAAGGTAACCGTCAATGCAAGGTTTATCGTAAAGTGCTTTTAAGGGTTGCAAAATCTCCGTTCCGCCCATATTAGCATCCAAGGCTAAACAATTAAAAATTAGCATATATCAAATAACTTAATTCTTAAGTTTTCCCAAAATTATTTTTGTTTTTTGGCATGTATTTACTTTTTGCGTGATTTATGGCTTGTTTTAAACTTGTGTCATCGTATTTCACACTATCGGGGAACAAGAATTGGAAAGTAGAACCGAATCCAATCACATTGAAATAGCAGTCGGCAGGCATCGAATGGAGGAATAGCTAAAATTCAAACATTAATAAAGCAATTAAGTTTTAATTTAACAAAATCAAATGATTTAATTTTTCGTTTTATCTTAAAAGTTAGCTCTTTAAAAAACAACGTTATTTTTAATCGATTACCAAAAGGGCTTTTTTAGCCAGGTCAATGCTTTGGCCCATCATGGAGCCAGATCTATCCAGAACGAATATCAGTTCGGTTTTTTGTTCATCAAGTTTAAAACTAGGAATCAGATGCACCATGACCGCAGTTGAACCGTCTTCAAGTTTCTAAAATGAAAAATGGACGAAGAAAATTATACTTAAACACATAATATAAATAACAAAGTTTGTTCGGAAAACAAATGTTTGAAGTTTGCCTAAAATGTTACCTCTGAATACAATCTCGGCTTATGAATCTCTTCAGGTACAATATTGAGAACAAAATCTCTGTCCATATCAGTCGTATCCCCTTCCAACTGAACCACTGACTTCTGCCAAGCTTGGTTCTCAGCGATTGTTCCAACATTTTCCACTTTCACTTTATGAGTCGGAGATTCAATGGACTTTATACCTCCCTGAAGAGATACTGCCACTTTCAAAGAAAATGGAGCTGGCGAACTTTCAGAAAACTTCATTTGTTTGATGTCTTTGGCTTTATCATCAGTTTCAGATGGAGACACATAACGTGGTGCAATGGTAGTTGGGATATAGAATCGGATCGCGTTGGTCCCTGGTTCATTTTTCACTTCTGCGACGTATCCAATGATAACTTTCACTTGGGCTCCTGGTTTCAAGAATCCAACTCGAACCTGTCATAAGTTTTGTGGTTTCATATATTCTTATTGTTAAAATATTTTAGGTACTTAAAAATAGTTATAATGGAAAAGCATAGCGGTTAAAAAAGAACCTTAAAAATGTCAGCCTTCGTCTCTTCCCCTAAAAATGCTGTCGTTTTGCTTTCCACTGCCTTGTCATAGATCTCTTTGGCTTCTTCTTGCTTTTTCACCATTCCCTGTAAAGTGAAGTGCAAATGATATCATAATGGTATATTTATACTCAACACCGGTCTCTCTGAATTATGCTATTAAAACTGTAATGGCTAAAATCATGTTCATGTACTGTACCTTGATTACACGCCCTTCCAACTCAGCTTGAAAATGAGTGACAGCTCCATCAGGATTCACGGGAAAGTAGTAGATTGCTTCTATAGGCTGCTCCTCTTTGTTCACATACACTTGAGTGACCTCGACCTGTGCAACTGCATGAACCACAGATGCGTTCACATTGACCGACATCAATGGTATCGGAAATTTTGCCGGAGGTTCCCATTCTTGCTCTTTCTTTACGATTTTGACAAGACCACAGCAAACATTTTCATGCTGACCAAACTTATTCGCAAACATTTTGCGTTATAATTATTGACATCAATCAAATACAGAATGTAATTTTATCAAGACAATGATCCACCCACTTAAAGTTCTAAACTGTAATTTCAATAATTTCAATTTCTGTTTCACAGAGAAGTTTCTTCAGCAAGACTTCATGAGACACTGAACGTCTTTTCAATTTTCATGTGTGTGTTGTTCTGTTTTAGACGATCAGATCAGAGCAAAAATAACATTATTCCAGTGATGGTAAGCAGCTTGTTTTGCTTCGCTGGTATAGACGATAGATAAACGTATTTTTTTAATATGTAATGCAGTAACAGTGATGATGATGATCACAACACAATACAATTTTCAAGCGTTCTGTGTATTATGCATGTGAGTGAGTCATGAGTCACCTTCACAAGTCTATGACATCACTTCCCTCGACAGCGAATTAGATTAAAAAACGTTCTCTTCTCTTTATCACTTGCCGGTGACGATGCATACTTATTACGATACGATGCCCATGCCGCTTGCATATATGTAGTTTGTATGAAATAAAAGGTGGAATGTTTACAAGTGTTTTATTTGCCTACTATTAAACTTTGGAAAGCCTAAACTCTTTGGAAAACTAACACTTTTTTTACTCTTGCCTCTCGCGGAGCAATAAATATGTAAGCATGAATAAAGATAAAGCGATTCCAGGTAAAGTTGTAAAGATTCATTGATGATTAATGGATTTTGCACAAAACCTTCTTTTGCTGGGTATGGAATGCTAGGTTCAAAGGAAAAGGGCAAGAAGGAGGAGGTATGTATACTCAATTTAAAAAGCTAGCTTAACTAGCATGGAGACAGTGAATTGCTATCTAAGATGGCTATCTAAAATTAGCGTAAATGCCATAAATAATATCTAAACCGCTCTACAGGACATAAGCAGATTAGTTATGTCGTTGATTGATACAAGACACACTGAAAATGAATCCGTAAATGTAGGAGGTACATGCATTTTTGAATGACTCAAACATGATGGGAGTAAAACCATTGTATGTTCATTTCATGCTAGAATGAAAAATCGAACTTCGTTTGCATTAATAATACATTTGTAATTAGGTACATATTAACATTTAATGATTCTGGGTATCTAACTGGAATCTTTCGTATTGTTATCTCGACTGCTTGCAAAATACGGCACCAATTAATAATCGCAGTTATCGGGATCGGGATGTCGATTCGGGACGAATATATCATATATAAGTAGCGTTCTCTAGACGTGCACATTGAACATTAATCATGATAATCCCATTTCGTGGTGCAAAATGGTGAAAGGGAGAATAATGCAAATAGAGATGACTGTATATTTATGTAAGTACTCGACTACTCGATAGCACACCTAGAAATATAACCAAGCGTAAATGATTTCTCTGGCCCTCATGTTTGTTTTGGGAAAAGGTTGGACGTTTTGTCTAATTTCATTAACAAATCCTCCGCCGGAAGTCTTATGAAATGTGATGAAAGTTTCTGGCATATTACCTGATTATTTTACCTGTACATAAGTAAAGTTAGCATGAACATTGTAAAGAAAAAATGCAAGTCGTGAACGAATTAAATCCGCTTACAATTACAATGTTTGATTTTTATGGCTTCTGCTTCTTGGTTCGCACGCGCTGTATTTAATAAATGAAGAAGGCAAAAGGTGACTGCAACGTATGCACATGCAAGAAAACTTATTGTTGGCTTGTTGGTCTTCTTTTGAAAAACAGTTTTACGCACGGAGGCACGAATGTGTAAGCAATAAGGATTCCCTCTGTCTGATTGTGAGAGCAGTGAGTACTCACGGTATTCATAAGTATGTCATGTCTTGTCTAACCAAACTGATATCTATGAAATTCAGTTGCATTCTCGATTCATTTTTCCGTACACTTCCAAGTTTTACAATAAATCCAGAAATCCAGTAACATTTGCGAAAGTTCTCAAGAACATTGGTCGGTACTACAATGTTTTATTCACATCTATGGAATCTTGTGTCAAGCGAGACAACATTTTTATAATTACTGAAGAACAATTACTAGATTGGTGACTGGTGAGGATATCGCTTCTCAAAGTACATGTATAGCGGGACGAAAGATATATAAAAACTAATTTTCTTTGTCTATAACCCCCAAAATTCTTCAGTCAGTCAGTCAAGGCTCATGGTTGCCGAAAGAACATTGCATTGTTCAGCTCCGTGGCATTTCATTTTTCATTCTCATGAGAAACCTAATTCCAGACCCCAGACCAGACAAGCGCAAATGCTACTTTATATCATTTGCGCTTAGATTACCAGACAAGCTATAGCGTGCAAATCAAAATTCCTTTTTTTTAACAGAGAAAAAATTGCCCTCAGGCATTTACACTTGGATCGTGTATATAGGTACTGAAAAAGTTGTCTCATAAACTGCGGTTTTTATTGTTCGCATGTAAGATTCTTCTGCCTTTCATTCTGCATTACAGAAACTGCCACGCACGTGAGAGAAAAACTGGTTGTAGCAAAGTCAGTCAGTATTTTATTTCCTATATGACAAGATGTTACATAACTCGCTCATTCCTATGAATTCCTATTCTAATTTTCTGGTGACCATATATAACGCTTCAGCCATTCGTATTTATAGTGCATCAGCAAGCTCACCATCAGTAGTTCAGCTATAATTAAGAAATGAAATGAAGGACCGATAAAAAATGTCGTCCATTATGAAAAAGGCTGAGTGGAGTCAGTGGAGATAATCCTGAGAGAGGGTCAGAAGAATATAAAATGAAAATGTCTAGAGGTGCATGTTTGTAGCAGTGAATTTTGTTAAATCTATAATAAAATCAGGAGTGGAAACAGTTATCAAGATTTTATTAAAAAGAAATAATTGTAAATGGATACAAGAGTTGTGATTATTCAGCAGTGATGGTTTTTCGTGAGCGTTACAGGACGCCCACCGAAAGGGAGGGCTTATTAGCTGGAGAAGACCCGTATTTCGTCCTTCGCAGAAAATATTTGTCAAAGTAAATATGTCTAACTAAAGAAAAATTAATTAATTTTTGATAGTGTTTTCATGAGTTCTTCTTCTCCATTTCAGAGCAAATTGCAAATCAGTTTCATTAGGGTTACTGGCAGGACTTATCCCGTTTCTCTTATGGGTGGCAAGTAAGTGAAACCTTTTATTAATGCAATCTTTAATATCATTCAGATAGGTTGCATAAAAATACGCTTTGTTTTACAGTATTTCAAAGTTACGGAGATCCTGCTTTACCGGAAGATGGAAATCTGCAAGACGTTTCACCCGGATTACCCCCTCTATTTTTGCCAATGGTAGATGAGCAAGCCCTAAATGAATCTCCAATGACGAAATCCGTTCCTAGTAACCCAGTTCCAGTGTTAAAGTCAATTATGGAAAGTCCTAACTGGAATAAAATCTCAAAGAAAACATACCGAAAGAACAAAAGACCAACACACAGCACCCCGTCTACAGTACCAGTTCATGAGCCAGTTGAGTTTGGCACATATCCACAGCCAACGTTTTCAATGGCCGGAAATCGATCGATCGCTACTTATCGCTTAATAGCGACAAATGGCGTCTACTCTCCAGACGGGTTCCCTCAACCAGCATTGCTCATAAATGGTCAGTCTCCAGGACCGGAAATCCGTGTAAAGCAAAACTCGATTTTGGTGGTACATTTGGAAAACAGGTTGAGTACCCCATTAACAATTCATTTCCACGGAATGCATCAAAGAAAATCCTTTTTGTCTGATGGCGTCCCTCATGTCACGCAAGATCCTGTGCCTCCTGGAGGTAACTATACTTATGTAATCAATCTGTGGCCACAGACGGGAACCTATTTTTATCATGCTCACACGGGAATGGATATTGTATGGATATTTGGCCCACTCATAATCGAAGACGATCCCGAAATATATCGCAAGTTTCCCCAGCCATATCAGTACGATGACGATAGAGTCTTCGTAATAAACGGCGTGTACCACGAGGAGCTAAACTCTCTGGTCAACAGAATTGTCGGCCCCATACATAATTATCCATCTTTAGTTAACAGCATCACCATCAATGGAAGGTCTTTTGGCTTATGGGAAAATGATATTTCGGGAGAAATATTTGTGAAACCTACAAATAGTGGATACGACATAACTTCGGTGAAGAAAGGACAACGATACCGTTTCCGTTTTATTAATGCAGCTTCTGATTCTATTCTTCATTGCAATGTCTCTTCTCATGTTTTTACGGTTATTGAAGTTGATGGAATATACGTGGAGCCCATTGATACAGACCATATACAAATTAGTCCTGGTCAAAGATACAGCTTGATTATTCAAATGGATCAAGAAGATGACAATTATTATATTGCTTGCAGACATTTGGAAAACGCTGGGCCGTTGAATGGACTAGCCATTCTCAACTATTTCAATGCGACAAAGCCAACAAAGGAAATGCTTGAATTTTATAGAAACGGCACAACATTCATTGATACTGATCGTTGGATACTTGATGATTTAAGACCTAATCGTGCCTTGAATCAGACTGATGTATATGATGTACCAAGTAAGCTGGATAAAGAGTTTGTCATTGACGTTTATGAAGCGGTTTGGGGACAGAGGCATGTATACTTGCTCAATGGCCATTTCTATCAAGAACCGGAAGTTCCATACTTTAGGCAGCTGCAAAATGGCACCAACATCACAGATATCCCGCAAGTTTTCGAACTTATCGAAGGAGAAACTGTTCAGTTCGTATTTCAAAACATGATGATGCAAGACATTTGTTTTGCTCATCCGTGGCATATTCATGTAAGGGGAGGGGAGACTTCTATTTTTTGATTTATACAAACTATAATGAACTAATTGATGCTGATGTAATGTTACAGGGACACGATTTCCATGTCGTTGGAGAGGGTCCAGATAAGTATGATCCAGTCGTTGATGGTGCAAGAATTCAGAGGGATATCGAAAGTGGGAAGCAATTTCAATTCAGGGATGTAGTGACCGTTTACGCAAATCAAAGTATTGTAAATGCAACTGATGGGGCGTATTGCGGATGGGCTGCAATTAGATTTGAGGCTCATAATAATGGTCTTTGGCTTGGACACTGCCATGTAACACCGCACTTAATTATGGGTAAAAAGTTTGTAATTTGGGAGCATAGTGAAGACGATCCTATGCTGAAGAACATTATGAGTGCCAAATACGATTATAACGCCCCAGGCGAGCCTGGTGGCTGGTAACTTTAAAGCTTTAACAATTAGTTAATGTTGCCACTGCCATATCCTATACATAGAGTATGAAAACAGGGTACGTTATACGTAATATGAAGCAAGATATTTTTAGTGACTAGCCAAGTCAATTTCAATACATTACAGGGTCTTTTCAGTGTTCCATTCTAAAAGTTTATGTATGACCATAAACCATAATAATATAAGTAATATATAAAAGTAGTTAGTTATAATGAAACTATGATACTAAAAATAATGGAGTTTTTATATAGGTAAAAACATTAAAAGATTCAGAATTATAATCACGAAGTGACGAATATTAGTATGAAATCGTGATTCTGAGATCTAGTGCCGACAACAGTTTTCAAAAAAGGAATTGTTCACAAGTTTATTGCGAATTTCACATGACGAACCAGTTTCAAGTGAATTTTGGATTTAACCTATGAATAGAATCTAGTTTACTGTTAGATGACCTTATGAAAATGTTTAGCGCTCTTGATATGTAAAGTTGTTTAATTATGTACTTTAGAGAACTCGGGAACGTACCTTACTAATATCTGTTTTTTTTTGTGAATTTTATAGTTTGAAATGACAAATTCCGAATTCTTTGACAATTCATTTAAGCTTTAAAATTATTGTTAAAAATTATGAGCAAAAATTGGTGTATCAGTTTTTATTTTTGACGCTCTTAATTTAAATTTGACTTATCTAATTGACCTGTGTAATCTTACATACATTCATAAATAAAATCTGCATACAAAAATCGTTGTGTTCATTTTTTCATGATAATTAAAAAAATTTTGGTTATTACCAATCTTATAGTTGGCATTATTAATTACTTTTAGTACTTACTTTCATATCTGAACTTGAACACTAGAAATTCGACCGCGTATGATACTATGAAACAATAATTTAAAAACTGTTTTACAAACCCAGAAAAGGTAATATGGACAAAAGATTGCGAAACAATATGTGGCGATTATTTACATAATTTAATAATAGGTCCTACAACTTTCATTACAGTAAGTAATCACAGAATAACAAAAGTTAGAAAAGGAATTAAAAACAAAAACAAATGCTTATAATTCGATTATCTTCATATTAATTGTTTTATGCGCTAAGAGCCAATCGGTGCTTATGAACTCAGCCTAAGACCATTGTACACTTTATTTACTGGATTTTGGTTTAAGATCTGTCGTATACCTGCAAGAAAAAATAATAATTCGTCATTAGAACATTACGAATTCATTACATTTTAACTGTGATAAAGTAAACCGGGTAAGATATGTTCATGAGTAAGAGCTGACAAAAATATAGTACTGTTAAATTAAAATTGTACCGCTTAATGACTTTTAAGACTAAAAGATTACGACATAATATACCCAAACACAGTTTTTTTTAATCACATACTTTATGTTTGGACACTCATCGCAAATGGTCTGCTGTGTCATTTGGAATCGTCCCGGTCCCAGTTGGCGAGTAACCATTTCCTGTCTGCAGTTGCACTTTCTCGTACCCGAAGCAGGTTTGGAAACAGGTTTATTTCTTGTAATCTGGTTGGCGAATGAAGAAAATATACTTAATTGATAATTGAACTACGCCTTCTTTCAAATAAAAGTGAATGAATAGTAATACATTACCTCGACAAAATTTCCTGTATATAGTTCTTCAAGCGTTACATGAAGATCCATTACTACATCTGCCCCTTTCATTACTTCCTTTGACCGCTCATGACCCCCACCGCCAAAAAAGCCAAAGTCTCCAAAAAACGACTGAAAAGGATCCATTGAGCCAAATCCACCTTCCTTTTTCAGACAATCTTCTCCACATCTATCGTAAGTTTCTCTTTTTTCTGGATCTGATAGAGCTTCATAAGCTGCACTCAAATCTTGAAATTTTTGTACAGCATCCTCATCATCCTTATTCTTATCTGGATGCAGCTCTTTTGCTAATCGCCGATAAGCTTTCTTAATCTGGTTTGTTGTAGCGGATCTCGGGACGCCAAGGATGGAATAGAAATCTCGACTGCGGACACAAAAATTCCAAAAAAAAAAAACAAAAAAAAACTGTAGTATCTGTCATAAATTCCATTAATATCTTTCTGAATCATTACAGGATCTTACCCACTCAATACAATGTCCAGGTGTAGAATTAGAATAATAGCCAACGACCACAGGTACCACTGTAAACTCTTCATTTTGAGAATCTCTTTTAGCGTTGACTGGCTTTGAACTAGTTTTTATCCCACAGGTTTTAAAGCAAGTTCAATGTCAATTACTGTCTCCGAATTGTTTTGACATCAGGCACACTTTTAGTAAATGCGAAAAATTATCTACTATGCTTAAATTTCACGATAACTCCATTATTGCGTAAAATAGGGAGCCCTTTGTTCGTTTATTCCCCAATAACGCAACTTCCTATTGCCTCTATCTTTTAATAAGGCCCTGATCTGAAGGTGCACGATAAGGTGAACAAGCAAGCTCAGAACAGAAGATTCTTTTTACTCCCTAATTCCTAAAATATAAATGCTGGTCTGCAGTCACACTGTTTCACAATGTTGAGTTGAGACAAGTAACAAAAGACATCACTTCTCCATTTCCCTAAGCTTTTTGATGATGATGGAAGTTTCCCAAAAGAGCTTGAAGCATTATATTGCATTCATGATGTATTTTTATCACTTTTGCCAATAATACAAGGGACAAGCAAGCAAGGTTTGCCGGCTCTATATACAGTGCAATGAAGAAAGACAAATGTGCGATTCTCATTGGTTGACGGAGTATTACATGAAGAAGGCGGAAATTTTGTTCAATGTTGACATCAACAAAATAATCCTTCTCATTGTTTATGTTATGTACATCTTCTCTGGGGATTTTGTGATTGACTCCCTCTCGTGCAATATCACACCTGATTAACAGATGACATGACTGACTGATTTTAACTTGTCTCAAACAAAGTACGTTAATTTAATTAAAGTTGAATAGTTGATGCAGCTTTCAGGAATGTAAGATTTTCTTCTGGGGCCTCTTGGATTATCATAGAGGTAAGTGCAAAAAAGAATCATGATTTTGTTTTGATTGAGTTCGTGCGCTGGCGTTTATGTAACTTTTAATATATATTTTTAATATGTATTGCATTGCAGATTACTTGGTGAAAGATAAAAAATGGGAGATGGAAAGTTAGAACAGATTGAAACGGGACTTGAAGTCTTACGAGAAGCAGCCCGACGCAATGAACAGGTTACCACACACATTGTTGGAATACTCGACTCATTTGAAGATCGTATCGGACGCTTACAAACCACCATCCTTCCAGTTTATCAACAAACAGAAGCCCTTCGATCGAAACAGCAGAATCTCGAGAAAAGCCTTAAGTTGATAGATGAAGTAATCAGCTACTATAATGTAAGTAAAGAGGTAGATGTTATCATTAGGAATGGACCTTCTGGAGCATCGCTGGAAGAATTTCTCCAAGCAATGAATCAGATTGAAAATGCAGTGAAATACTTTGAAAAATACAACCCGCAGTCTGTGGAGCTTGAGAATTTACTTTCACTTCAAAATTCTGGTGCTGACGCCCTGAACAAAGAATTCAGAGACATGCTTACTCGTCACTCAAAAGTTATCCCTCCTGTTGCAATTCTGGAAATGATCGAGGAAGATCATTCAAGTCAGCAAAATTCGAGTATGTCTATGCCTGAACATGTTCAAGGAGACTTGAAAAAACTGGCGGAATGGTTAATGCTTCACAATGTGGATACTTACATGAACGTTTATGCGTCATTGCGATCAAATGCTCTTCTAAAATCTGTGCAAGGACTCAAGGATTATCAGAAAGCTCAGAGTTTAACAATGGCGTCACCGTCAACCGGCTCAGCAGCTCCAAGTCCTGGGTCTCCCGTTATGAGAAGAGGAAGTAAAACCTCAGACACCAGCAGACGAACAAGAATCCAACATGCTTTTGAAAAACGGGCGACGAAAATGCTCCAAAAAGCTACAGCAGCAGTTGAACAATCCACAGGCCTTGGCTTAGGCTCGAAAAAGTCGGAAATTCGAGAGGAGAACGTTACAGATAGAGAATCTGAAAACTTCATGATTCTTGCCACAGCTATGCTCAAATTGATGCAAATTGAATCTCAGCTTATGCTAGGAGTTATTACTATGCAGCATCGAATCAAAATTTTTGAAATTATTTCACGAGACAGCTTCGACTTACTTTTTGCGGACGGGGATAACATTGCTGGACGCATAAAGAAAAGTGTTAGCAGGCACGAGTTTTCAGCTATTTTGACTATTTTCCCCATAATTAAATGCTTACAAACTCTGCAACCCGGATTTGATGAAATTTTTGTTGGATCTTTAACGTCAAACAAGGTCAATCATAAGTTGACCGTTTTATTGAAAACTTTCCAGTCCAATGGAATGCGGGCTCTAGAAGATTTCATTGAAAATATACGAAATGAGCAAACTTCACAGTTGCCGAAAGACGGGACAGTTCACGAATTAACCAGCAATGTGCTCATGTTCCTTGAACATCTCACAGACTACTTGGACACAGTAGCTGATATATTAGCTCAAGATCCTAACTACAACGCTGTTCCAGTACTTTCCAATAGAGGATTAGATGAATCAACGAAAAAGAATTTATTGGGGTCCTACATCAAACGTGTTTTGCAACAACTGAATCTCACTCTTGTAACCTGCAGTGACCTTTATTATGATCATTCCATAAAGGCTATCTTTAGATTGAACAATGCCTGTTATATCCTCAAGTGCCTTCAGGGCTCCATTCTATTGGATTTGCTGAAAACGAAGGAGCCCGACTGCACACAAAATTATATTGACATGATGGATGACCAAAAGAAAGCTTACTTGATTGCAACTTGGAAGAAAATTGAGGACAAGTTATTTGGAGCCGATGACATTCCTATCGCAGTTCTTCAAGCAGGCAAACTACGAGATCGTGACCGACAGATAATTAAGGATAAATTTGCAGCATTTAACAAGGAGATGGAGGAAATCTCTCGTTTGCAACAATCATACGCAGTGCCTGATGCAGAATTAAGAGACAGTTTAAGAAAAGCTAGTAGAGATTACATTTGCTACAAATATAGAGACTTTTATGATAAGTATGCTAATGTACAGTTTACAAAAAATGTGGAAAAGTATGTAAAGTATAATCCAGAAGGAGTTGCGGGCTTAATTGAAAATTTTTTCGATGTTTCGTAAGTATTTATTTCTAACAATACGCATAGTTGTTGTACAGTTAAATTCTACAAATTTTATTGAATTATTTTGTCTTGAAAAATAAAGATTTCGTTGCCGTTTTATAGTGACATGTGTTGAAATGAAATTCGAGAAATCTACGCGAGTTTATTTGATAAAATAGAACTTTACTGGATGATTTTAGACTAATGTTGCAATAGTGCATCTTGACTTATTTCAAAATTGAATAGTTCATGTGGACGCTAAACAAGCGCTAACTAATCAGGAAGATGTCACAGAGTAGTGAGTGTCGGGAAGATTGCGCAGCTTTTCTGCTGCTTGTTCCGCTGTCAAATCTCTTTGAGACTGGGCTAGCATTTCATACCTGATGGCAATTGAATCATTTTTTTTATCTAACAATCAAACTTTTCTTTAAAAAAAAACTCTCAGCATATATATTGCATTGCATTACTTACCCAACCATAAATTTCTTTACGGTAGCTGATCTTAATAGGGGTGGATAGTACATTGCATGAAAGACCCAGTGTTGGGAATCCTTTGCTAAATCCTTTGCTAAATATTCTCCAGTTGGAGCCCCTAAATTATAAAATAAACATCAAAATTTTGTTGTGTCCATTTCAGTCTATTTCATTTTCTAAGACGTGTGAATTTACCGTGAAATCCCATGGAGTAAGGAAACGAAACTTGGAACAAGTTGTCATATTTTATAGTAAGACGCTTTATGATGTCAGCCAATGTTGCCTTATCTTTTTCATTCAAATCCGTAAAACGCTGGACATGACGCTTCGGCAAGACCATTGTTTCATAGGGCTAGATAAAGTAGATTATGTACAAGTAGTAAATAAAAAACACGAAGAAAAATTCTAGCTAGATTTGTAGTAATAGATGTTACCCAAACGGCCCACCATGGCACAACTACCAACCAACCGTCATTTTCCAGTACAGTCCGTTCCTAGGAACATAAAACATTGTCGAAAAATTATTAAAATTAAGTTGATCTTTTAGTCGCTCATACTTTTTTGTCGAGTTCACGAATCATGTAATCCATGAGAAGAGGTCTTCCATGTTTTTCATAATATTCTCTTTGAAAAACGTCTTTGATTCTTGGTTCATTAGGCAGGAAGGAAGAAGCCCAAATTTGACAATGAGGATGAGGGTTGGAGCAACCCATTATGGCTCCCTTATTTTCAAAGATTTGTACCCAGTTGTACTTTTGACCAAGCTGCTTGTATTCATCGATCCAGCTAAAATAATTTTAAGTAGAAGTAGTTAACATTAAATTCCATGTCAAAGAACACTACTTCGAAATAAAAAAAGCATTATTACCGCTCAATCACGGCTCCGATTTCTTCCAAAGTCATGACAGGAAGAGTCACATTTGATTTTGGGTGAAAGCACATCACCTTGCATGTACCCATCGCAGCAGCTGCCTGAAACAGTGGGTCTCCAGAATCTTGAGGAAATGGCACATCTTCCAGCAACGCAGGAAAATCATTCGTGAAAACAAATGTAGACTTGTATTCGTCATTTTTCTGAAACGAACAGGCC
>JAHZMX010000117.1:0-20225 GCA_027743895.1 Seira musarum
AAACGAAAAAACAGTGTCGTTCCAGTTCTTGCATCTTAAGAATGCTTTGATGATGGAGAAAATGGGGGATTAATGGAAAAAATATTCTGAAGTGCATCCAAATCAACATGACGAATGGCGACATTGTATCACATTCATTCGACTAATCTTAAATCTATTCTTTAGAATGAGTTTCCTTGAATTCAAAGAAAGTGACATTTTGGAGAATTGGATTGGATGAAGAGAACTTTATTGGGCAGACGAGTCATGAACAATTTGAGTCTAACCATGAGAAGATTTATTACATTTTCATGAACACAAGAAAAAAGTCTTGTTTGGTAAGTATGCTCCACTCTGACCCAGTAATTTTTCTGTCTGGTTGACATCTCCTCTATGTCTGTGGAACTGTCATCCAATAGTAAAAAGCAACTTCTAAACTTACACAAAACGTATGAAACTAATCAAATTCCCAATGCGATACACTTGGCAAAGGAGTTAGACTCGTTCACCGACTCACCACTGCTACTACCGCGAAAGAGTTCATAAATTGGTAATGGCGGCACGTCAGAAAATCTACAGTCGCCATAGGATCCAACTTAATGACTAGAGAGCTGCAGGACGTAAATTGAATCCATAAATGATGCCGTATCCGTGTGGGGGTTAAAAATTAGAAGGTGATGCTGCTGAGCGGCATAAAAAACACATGAATGAATGAACGCAATGAAATGACACTGGTTTGAATATTCATAGGCGGCATGAAAAACTTTGTGAATCTTGTACGAATGTCATGTGTTTTTTTGTCTTCATTGTTGTGTGTTTCGGATGCTACCATTATTTCTATTTTAGGTGCTCATCCTCCAGCTTAACTAGAAGCTTTAGTTATATTAGATGAAGAAAATCTTCCTGGTTTTGGTTCTCACCATGTTGCGTCAAACACCAAACACAGTTTGGGAAAAAAATATCAGCCTGGGAAGAACAAGTCGACAACATGCATTGTCATAATACGATTGTATGACATTCTTCCTATTAACGAACTGCGTGAGCTTTTTTCCCGGGTCACAAGACCCAGCGTGTGGTAAACTGGGATTACACAGTGTCGTATTTTCTCTTTTTTCTCCTACTTTCACAATTTCTTTTTAAGCCAAAAATATGTAGTATTGTTTTTATCGCTTGTACAAGTCTATTTCCTAATTCTGGATAGTTCTAGGAATTTCATGGAATCCCTGCCGAGTTGTAAAAGCGTTAGGTAAACCGCTTTTTTTCTATCTTATACTCGTATTTATTTTTGTTTTTCAATTTTTGATAGAAATAACTTTCTGTTGAAAAAGAAATGACATTTTCAGTTTTTTTGTTCAATTTTTGTGACAGTTGGAAAAGTGGAATCACAAACAGATTGAAGTTGTACTGAAAATATCCTATTTTACAAACTAATTGTGCTACATTTGGAAATAACAAAACTTCTAGGGACTGTTGCATAGATTCAAAGATGCATTTCATATTTTTGAAAAACTTTCGTAATTTTGCTTATTGGTTTGTTAATTGCATTGCCATGTATGTAAACAAGCACTGCCGAGTTGTAAAAGCGTTAGGTAAACCGCTTTTTTTCTATCTTATACTCGTATTTATTTTTGTTTTTCAATTTTTGATAGAAATAACTTTCTTTTGAAAAAGAAATGACATTTTCAGTTTTTTTTGTCCAATTTTTGTGACAGTTGGAAAACTGGAATCACAAACAGATTGAAGTTGGGCTGAACATATCCTATTTTACAAACTAATTGTGCTACATTTGGAAATAACAAAACTTCTCGGGACTGTGGCATAGATTCAAAGATGCATTTCATATTTTTGAAAAACTTTCGTAATTTTGCTTATTGGTTTGTTAATTGCATTGCCATGTATGTAAACAAGCTATCAACCTAAGGGTCTTCCTGAGCTGGTTTTGAATAATCAGGATATTCAGGATACCCAATTATCAGGTTTTTACATGGAGCATGAAGGCGGATGTCTCAATACAAGAAAGTTTACAAGTTTATATGTCTGACGATTCAAGTTGAATGCACAGTAAACGTTGCATGACATAAGCGGATAAGCGTCTTTAATAAAATGCAATTGCAAGCTGCGTGACCATCATAATACAACTTTTTCAACTCTTTTTATTACATCCGCTCAATCTTCAAATATTACAGAGAGGAAAAGAAGGAACAAAAGTGTTATTAGCACACTCCATTTATCACCGCCACCACATCATCGATCTGGTCATAAAACCCACTCTCGCCATTATAAGCTTCTCAAAGGGTTGACGAGTGCAAGAATTCTAAAACTTACCCAAATGATTCTACAAAACTTTCATATTATCAGCCACATTAAGCTTGTGCAAGGCTAGGATTTTTCTCTCCTTTTACGTCATCATCATCATCGTGGTCGTCCTGTGATCATCAAGTAAAAGCGACCATCATCATTCCCTACAAGCAAGCTTTTTCCTCCTACTCTACTCCTTCTTAGTCCTCAACTACTCGACTGGTTGCATAAGCGTAGTCCATTCATTTTTATCCTCTCTTTACGTAAAAATCTACATTTTAGTTTCTCAAGCAAGCCTTTTTTGAAAGTGCTTCCTCCGCTCAACTCCATTCCTTGCCTTGAGCATATGTCATTTTAAAAGCTGAGGCAGTAGCGTAGCAAATATTCATTCATTGCAATAGTTTTTTTTAAAGATACAGCTGCGGTACTCGGTGGTAGGCTGTTCTATTTCCAGTGCAAAATTCTTTTGATGACGACAAGCACGAAAATGAAAAGAAAAGCCTACTTTGTTTCTTTCTCGCAGTTTGCAGGTACTCGGTGGTAGGCTGTTCTATTTCCAGTGCAAAATTCTTTTGATGACGACAAGCACGAAAATGAAAAGAAAAGCCTACTTTGTTTCTTTCTCGCAGCTTGCTTTCCTCTCGTTACAATTGCCTTGTTCGCCTTGATGCATTCTTCTTCCAGTCTTTTACAGACTCTTACGCTCCTCCACTTCACGACTTCTATAGTTTTGCAAAATATTTCTTAAAATCTTCCGCTCGTTAATGTAAAGCGCTATTTTTATACGGAGGAGTGTGCCATTAAAATGCATTCCATTACTTTATCTCTCTGCTCGTTCCTCACTATTTTTTTTTACAAAAGAATTTAGCCCGAAATAGTATGAAAGGGGGAAAGAGGAAAGCTAACGGACGTCAAAGGATTCCAGCTTTTTCCATTCATCGTTTTTCCCAAGTATAGATCTCAGCTTTATCATCATTTGTACTGGAATTTAATTATTGTTCTTTTCCGTCTCACTATTATCATTCTTCTTTTCCGACACAGATTCTCATTTTATTAAGGTAAGTATTCATAACCATTAGACGCATGAATTGCCTTTCTATTTAAAGCCTTTTATGAGGTCATTCTTTTGGAGACCATGGTTCACAGATCTGTTTGCCAAAATAGCCAAGTGCTGGAGCTATCCATAGATTTTGGGGGAATTTCTAATGCTTTTTTATTTCGTCCCAGAAGAAAAATAATTCATTTATTTACTTTCACCAACATTTCTCCGTATTTCTTTGTGAATTCGCATGTTCCTTCTTCTTTTTTAGTAAAGAGCTGGCCGTGACAGGTGAGGCGTGCTCAATTTAAACGCTATCATTATCGTCTTGATTGTATGAAAACAGCAATAATAATGCGCTTTTTACTCACTTCTTGTTTATTATGAGGGCTTGTTGCTTTTATTTCCGTCAAGCCTTCCTTCCACCAAAAATTACATATCTCCTTGGGTTTGCAGGGGATAAAAATAAGTAAGTGGAAGTGGAACAAAGTCATTTTATTCAAAGAGTCCTTTTTTTCCTCTTTTTAAGGAATAACGGACTGTCATTAATGTAGACTCTCATTCTTTTTTACCAACAAAAAAGGAAGACTATTGTGCATACCATTTTCCCTGATGTTCTAGCTCTGCTCCCTGTTTGTGGCATGGCATGACTATGACACAGTCATTCCAAGAAAATTGCCAATTGTCCTTCATCATCCGCACGATGAAGAGGAGATGTAGGAGGACTAAACCAAAGTGGCAGGAGCCCCGTAGTATTACAACTAACATCCTCACTATCACTACCACCACAGCTACTAGTAGTTTCCTCGACCACCAACACCACAAAAAATGCCTTCAAGTTTTTTTCCCCTCCTCACCACTTTCACGTCGCAGTCGTCTCCGTGCTTGGAGCAAGTGCTATCGCTATCACTATCACCGACCAAACCTTTGCATCAACTCTTTTTTACTACCATTCATCCGTTCATTGCCCCCTGCTTTTTTTCTTTTCAAATCTTTCCCGTTAAAAAATATTTTTGGAGCGACTGTTTCCAACCCTTTTTATTTCCTTTTATCCTTATCATTATTTACGGAGAAATAGTATCATTCATCGAAAATTGCATAGTATTTTGCATACCACGAAACGAGCAGGAATGCCCCAAAAGCATTTAGAGCATTGAATGTCGTCATTGTAAGACCGAACAAATCAACTTTGGTTTTATTTGGTGGGATGGGAGCCCTAAAACTTGCTGTGATAACTCTTTAAACCGTTTTAATGCTCTAGATGCTATTTAGGCTTGCACTAAAGTGAGAGGGAGACCATTTTGGCTGAAGGACAGGTGAGTGAGGTAACGAATAGCTGGGCATTTTTATTGCAACTATCATGCCTGCCGCATTATATCACGATGCATACAACCAAGGCAAGCTAAAGATCTACGAGAAATGTGAGTGGGATTGATTCGCACTCACACACACACAGAGCTTTTTTTCTAAAGTTATTCCAACCAGATTTTTGCTGACATGTAGTATACTCCACTTCACGAATTTTTCGGTTTTGTGTTCTCGTTTTCATTCTTTCCATGCCTCATATCTCCTTCCTCTTTTTTTTCTAAGGCACACAAAAGAACACACGTGCCTTATCCTAATATCATCGTAGTTTTTCAAATTGCCTATCATTTACTTTATTGCATTGAGTTGAGTTCTTCTCTGGGCACTTGCGTCTTTACTGCGGCTCTGGAAAAAATGGAATTGCTCGAATACGCCTATTTCAGTTGTATTATTTCTGAGCTGACTTACTAGTCCACAGGGAATTTTTTCATAAGATCCTAAAGAAGATGATTCTGCCTTTAATTTTTTTTCATATTTCGTTTTACTGTTTAAACGTAGCCAACGCGTAAAGTTTGTTTGGATAACCACAGATCATCTATAAAACGACTTTCATCATCATCCTCACAATCACTATGAGCCATATACGTAACTTTACTTAAAAAGATTTCGTGTCAAACAATGTAAGAGAAAAATATGAGGAAGAGCTTTAGCCTCGGTACTTGTATCCATACTTGAAAATACAACCTAAACGATTTCATCGGTAATAATAAACAGTCCAGCAAAATGGAGAAAATTATGTTTTTTACGTGAGAATTGCAAAGAATATAATAAAAATGGGTGGGTGCAATAAAACAAAATTACGTTTTCTCATTCCCGTCCTCCCCTTTCATTTCGTTTGACCAACCAAACCAACATCGAATAGACCGGCTCTCTGAATGGGATTACATGAAAGGTTGTAAAAATCGGTAAGTACAAGAGAAGTAGTTGAGTGCTTGTATACATTATTTCCGTTGAACGGATGAGGTCCACACCTGCTTCTAACAAACTGCATCCATTCTGAATGATAGTTTGAAACGTTAATAGCCACAGAAATGGTGAGTTAAAAACTCAGGATGGTGGTTAGCTCTCGTTTCCACTACTCTTGTGAAATTCGTTACTTTTTTCCGTAGATTGGCTATGATACCATAGGCTCTATGGAAGACTGAACTTGGTCACAGGCGTACCAAATAGACTAGTACTATAATAATAATAAGCTCGTGGACGTTATTTTAACGTGGCATTTTTTTATGATTTGCAAAGTGATGCGTGGTCTTTCACTATTTCTCATTTACAAATTCTTTTGTAGTCGTTTCGTCAAATTCTTTCCTTTTATGCATTTGGGTTTGTGATGATAACTCATGATCGCCATCGTTTATTTCAATAGATTTTGAGAGAAAGAACATCTAATTCTGAAAGAAATATTGCTCAAGATTAATTCGAAAAATGTAGAAAAACAAAGTCCTATTGGTTTGAAGGATAATTATGCTTTTTGGTAAATTATGGCCAAGGTTAGGCTGAAATTGGAATTTATATCAAATAAGAGTATTCATAAAATAAGGTAAGTACCTTCTAAGTTCTAAACCATTCTTATATTTATAATATATACCTGGTTGGCTAGGTTGACTTGATGCTTCCGACTTACAAAATGCAATAAATGGATTCGTAAAAGACATTAATATTTTTACTATTCCATGCATTCAGCATCAAATTGACATGCATCTTATTTTACATTCAAAGGAAAGAAACGTACGTGAGAACGTGACAAAAAACGACAAGGATTTTCATCGTCATCAAGCTAGTAATAGTTTGTCATTCGCTTCCAATTGGATAACCCTTCAAATCCCATTTCTCCTCTGCCGTCATTCATCATACCATGTCCGAAACGCACACCTTCATACTTGGAATTTATTTTGGTTCATTATATAAAGGAAACTTTTTATTTATATTCATTCTTGAAAAGATATTGGTCGTAACTCTTGCATACATCTGACGTAAATCTTGTTGACATTATATTTTGTGTTCTCATTCCCAGTCTCAAATTACTTAAAGGTAGAGGTGTCCTTACCATTCAAAATCTTTTGAAACTAGAAATCGATCCGCTACAAGTCAACACAACACGTAATGTATTTGATTTGTCCGCAAAACGAAAGTTTCAAGGTAAAGAAGAAATGTAAGACAGTCAAACTGAAAATAGTTGACATCTGTGTACATAAAAGCTGACGCAACGCAATGAAGATCCATCTTCACTGTTTCTGAGTGCACCTACCTACCTTTCACATCAGGAGGAGATGATCATGACTTAACCAGAAAGATGAAGAAAAATGACACGATTTTTACTTCAGAAAAGCTTGTATCCATCCAACCCTACTCAATAATTTAAAAAATGCTGATTTTAGCAGAAAATTAAAATTGAGGGTGCTTCATTATTAGCTGAAGAAAGTTTACATGGGTATTTTGGTTGACTTGACTAGCGATGTGACAAGGAAGAATGCTGATTCGAAAGAAAAAAAGAAGGCTTGCAACAACAATGAAATGTCTGGAAATAACTACCTCAATGACTTCCAGCCAGTGACAGTGATTTCCCTCAAAGGAAAAACGAAATGATGCTTTGCTTGTGTATCGTCATCATCATCATCATCATCAGTTTCACTTGTCCTACCAGGACAAAATGATTTCTTGTAATGACGTCTGCTTCAAGGAGAGAAGGAGAACTTGGTCCTTTAAAACTACGAAGTAGGTCTAGAGAATGAAACAAAATAAAAAGACTGTGCAATCTGCCCCAAGCTATTTGTCTATCAGTGCAATATGTTCCATTGATAAGTCTATTTCAGTTGTCCAATTCATCGTTCATGATAACATAATCGATAACGTGGAATCAAACTAAAAAAATACATGCATTTACTTAAATCATGATTGATTTACACAAGGGAAACAACTTCAGCATCAATAACGCTTCTTCAACCTGACCAAAATTCTACGGAAAAATTGCAACTTGAAAAAAGAGAGAACAAAATGGCTTCATATTCCGAAATGCAGCCGTTACCTTCAAGATTTTGTTTTCTTTACAAAGTTAGTTTCACCTGAAAAAATCATTTGTTAGGAAAAAAAAACATTTCTGCCTGCCAGCCTGTTCACATTCATTTATATTTCTTTTGATTTCTGTATTCATGCTGTTTCAACCAAAGTCCTTTATTGCCTTGCTGCAATTACGTGAGTAGAAAGAATAAAGGAAAGAAAATGCTTGACTAAAGGATGGACTTTTTCTTAGCTTCTAGTGAAATCTTCCGTCTTTCGTTACCCTTTTCCACCTGCATTCTGTTTCTTTCATGTAACAAAAGAAGGACTTGTTAAAAAGGGTCGAGAGGGGAAATAAAATGAGAACTTTAGCCAAGACTAAAAAGTTAGAGGTATTATCATTTAAGTCTTTTTTACAGATATTACTTCACTTAACTACCTTAAAAAACAGGCAGGAGCCATTTTTACTGCTCATACTTCTATTACACAACATTCACTACAGTGTACACACCTTCGTGCGTTTCTTTGCAAACAAACGAGACTTTGGAGGCAATGTAATATTTTTTTCTTTCTTGGAAACCCACAGTATTAAAATCCTCTCGGATCCGAGAAAATTAAGCCATGAAGGAGCTCCCCTTGCATGATATATGCATGCTTTCTGCACATAAAAAAGTTTAGCAAGACCCAGAAGGAAACAAGTTAAGCCTTGAGGTACCATCTTCCTATTATTCTTTCCTTTTCTCATCCGTTTATTTCTTTACCCCTCCAGTTCTTTATTGTTGGATGAATTTATAGAAAAAACGTGCATGTGGACGGGTAGATGTTGTCAGGAGAAAATATTGACTTTCAACAATGGCGAATTGTGAACAAAAAAAACTTTTCATCTGAATGTATTGGCTTCATCGACTCGTCGACCAAAAAAAAGAGGAGAGAAGGAGAGGGTTACATCCACTTTAATAATGTTTGACCCCTTCCAGTCATCTTTTTAAAGGTTGAGAATATTCTCATGTTAGGAACTTTACTTTGGTTTATTTTCTCCTTCAAGTTGTTACAAAAAATAAAGATATGAACTTTAAGTCATCTTTGGCTTCATTGCATACCCACAGGCTCACATTTCTCTTTCTCTTGCTGTGAGGATGATGGATTGCATGGGAAAAACGAACTTAAAGTGACTTGGATTGAGACCTCATATTTTTTGTATTCTTAGTAATTTGACATTTTTCTTATGAACCAAACCAAAAAAAAGAAAGATTCTGGGTTACTTACGACATGTTCGCATGCCTCGTGTTTTTCCTTCTTTGAAATGAAATCCAGGTATAAAATTTCTTTAGCCTAGGCGCATTCTTACAACGCAGTGGTTAGGAAAAAAATCTATTTGTATTCTTTAACCTCGGAAAAATATTATCACGGACAGGTCTGTGTAGCAGTGAACTATGAAACACTGCACTATGAAAAAAGTAAGTATCTTCTTTGAGAGAGTAAGCTCCTAAACAATCTCAATGAAAAGGAAGTAGTGTGTTCCAAAGGGATTTTACTCCAACAAGAAACTAGGAAAGTCCGTGAGGCTTCAAGGAGATTTTAGTATTGATTCTTTTGTAAGACGTATTGGCCTCGTGAGTTCAAGGCACAAAGGTATTTCATTTAGAATCTTTCAAGTGTGATTTGTGAATAAGCTCTACACATAAACTTATTCACAGCTCCAGCTTGAGAAGGGGGTAAATGCAAGATAGACATTTTATTTTGTCACTTCTTTATGTTCGAGCTTAGATGATCACAAGCACGAGCAGTTTTTATAATTATTCTATCAACTGTCTAGAATTTTAGAAAAATTAAAAGTTTGAAATGAAGAATCCATAATGTCATGATCATATTTTTTTTAATACGTAATATCTAATAAGTGCAGTACAAAAGGTATACATTGGGAAACTGTTAACCCCACATCCGCAATCATGTGCCTACCGGACCGGATGAAAATTGTGGGGATTGAAGCATTCAATTAAAACTGTCTGTTTGCGTGGATGTTGTGGCAATAGGACAAAAATCTCTACTGGAGCATTGGAAAAGCAAAACCACTCGCCCGCCACCACTGCTGCATGCTCATGTGCTAGTGCTGCTTTCTACTTTTCTCCATCCACCGGTAGTAATAGTAACAAAGTGACAATGCATACTTTTACCCTGGCTCAATGGATTCTTTATGGATTTGTGCATTGTGCAAAACTAATGTGGACCATGGAAATTACATGAATTTTTTGAAGATGCATATACCATGAAGAAGCTAATGTGGATATGCATGGTGGGAAAAGGGGATGACAAAGTACTCTTCTCCTCTGGAATTTTTCTCTCATCTTTAGTCACGAGAAAAGAGCTAAAAATGCTTTGCAAAATAGAATTTTTTTTTGCCTTTTTAAAAAACGACTTTCCTTTTTTGTTATTACCCCGTTAGATGAATATTGCAAAGTGGATTTTACTTTACAAGTTAAGCGGATAAGCTTAAGTTCTTCTCAAAAACCTCCTATTTTGATGTTGTATAGTTTCCTCTCTTTTCATTTTATTCCTTCCACTTTTCATTTCCACTCTTTGATATAGCCCTTGCTCCTGCTTCATTTTTAATGAAAACTATTTCCTTAAGTAGAAGAAATGAGGAAAAAACGGAAGCGCGCATTTTTACGAGTTAGTCAAGCATCCTTACATACATACCACTTACTTGGAACGGAAAAAAGTTATAACGACACGTATTATGCAAAGTTAATGAATTAAATTTTGATCTAACGAGGAACCGTTCTATAAAGTAGTAACACAGCGATTCCCAATGGTCTTAAGACGGTTTCCCAAGAATATGAAGTCTTGTTACGTTACAAAATGCTGAAAGTATACATCAGTACAAGCGGTATTTCTGTAATACCTAAAACGTCTTAAAGAAAATCATGTTTATAGACTAGGTAGCAATTTTTAAACACAACTTTTAAATAAGTGAAAATCAATACTAACAGTTTATTTAATTTATCTTCTGCACTTGTTCCTTTTCGTGAACTCATTTTAATAACCAAATGATGTAGCTTAGAGGGTAAATGTGATATGTACAGATGTAGTTACAATATGATTGTTAGCTTTGCTATGCAAGGTTGATTTATACTAATTCATTTATTTCGCTAAATATCTTAATTCCTTCCACTTCCAAGCACTTCCATGCATTGAGTAATAATGTTAAATAGCGGATGGTGAAAGTAGTTTTTTGTATCTATTTTTGGTTGTGGTTGTGCACGTTTTCCAAAAACAGATATGGTTTCGCCCTACATTTGATTAAAATTTTGTTCGTGGAAAAAACCGCAGTGAAGCGCACTTTAACTTTTGCTTGCTATCAAAAATGAAATAAAAACAAAGAAAACATTACAATTCAGAGATGGTCCAATATGCTAGGTGCGATGAAGTACAGAATTTTGCTGGTTTCGAGAGCAAATGAAACTTTTTATGGTTTCTTTACTCTTCCTCTACAAATACCCGTATGATCTTTTTGAAAAAGGCAGTTTTTGCGCTTTCGATTCGAGCCAACCGGAAAGAAATAAAATGAATTTTATGAAGTTTTATTTACTCTTGGAAAAAGAACACATTCGTTTCATACTTAATTGTCCAGAGGAAAAATGTGGGGAAATACTAAACAAGGGATAGTACAGTTAGTTTTAGTGATGATGAACCTGAACTTGCTTCCTTTAATAGCTTCAGAAATACTTGAGGAAGTTTAGTAGCATTTCAAACAGAAAATTCAACCACAACGTAAGGGTGCCTACTTATGCCTCTATGTTCTGAGGCACGAATAAAAAAGTGTTTTCCACATTAAATATTTAAAAGCAAAGGCTTTTAAAAAGCTCAGTGAATGGGAGAAGGCAAAACAAAAACAGCATATACTTATGTCTTTGTTTTGACACCTTACTTGAAGCTTGGTGCAGTAATTTTGTCACATTTGAGGCACTCTAAGCAGGTGTGCTCGCTAGCATAATTTAATTATTGCATTATTGAATTACTTATTTGTTTTGTGAGAACGGATGAGAAAGTACGCTAATATCTCTGTTTGACGGTGCTATAAGCGTAAGATGACGAGAAAGACAGAATAAATTGAAATTTCAAATTGAACTTACTTGACAAACATCAGAATTCCAGCTGAAACACAACTTTAAAACAAATGCAAAATTGGAGGCTTACTCGGTTCCAGAGCCCTATGAATTCCTTTCCACGAAGCAACAATACTATATTTTTGTTTTGCCGTCATGGGTATTCTGGGGTCAGCATTGGGAACACCTGCATTAGCACCTGACGCACCAGCCGCTTTATTTCCACTTTCACTACCACCACCACCGCCGCCACCGGCTCCACCACCACCACCCCCACCATCGGATTCCTTGCTCCCTGTGCAGCCCATTCTTCTTGTGACTGAGTTCAGTAGTTTGAATCCACCCATACAGTATTAAAGTGTACCATTCATTCAAATTTTGATTATTTCTTTTTTGTTTGAATAAAAAATTTAAGCAATTCGTATTTAACAAACGAGGTCGACAAGAGATAACGCTGACTGTAGTTCAAACAAAGTTTTCAAGTAACCGAATTTTCTTGTATCTTGTTTTAAATTATTCGATTTGGGTCCTTAACTTTTAGCCAAACGAGTACCACACGTGAGCACACGCTAAGGAATCATTACGATTTCGTAAAATGATCATCTGGGGGTTTCAAGATAACAGAATTTGTTCACATGCGTAGCACGTCTCATACATTTGCTTTATTTCCTTCCTTCTGAATGCGGAAAGGAGTCCACCCAAAACGAAACTAAACTGACCGAAGAACTTTTTTTTGGCTCTCGTTTTTCCAGTTTCCACAATTCGTTTGACCTTTCCTAAAGTAAGTTAATTTTGTAGTTGAGTTGACTAAAGACACAGCATGTATTTTTTCAGTTTCTCAATGTGTTCTTCATGTAATTCCATGTCAATGTAAATAAAAAGACAAAATTCATCGAACAAAGGAAGGAGCTCAGAAAAAATCACTTTTTTTAATTTGGCGGATGTACGCCAGGCAAAATCACATAATGGTCGGAATGGGGTTTGCACAAGCCAACTCATTATGCGGCTGCGTTTCACCAAGAGTTGGAAAAAGTTCACTTGGAAATCACCTGAGCTCGCCAAGGCTAAGGAAAAAAGTTTTCTCCAGTCGCCGCATCAGCATTCACTGGCACCACACCATAGTAGAACTTTATATTACTACGTCAAGTCAATGTCTATGACAAGCTAATACGCGTAGAATATAAAGTCTAATGAAATGAAATGAAAATGTTACAGAAAAAAGTTGAGCTGGCCGAAGAAAGTAGCCAAAGGAGAGAAACGAATGTGAGGATTGGTATTGGGATGGCTGCCATAACTTTCTCCCATCTTCTTATTCATCATCATCCTTCTGTTCTTCATTTTACGGAGTAGTTGTAGTAGATAGAAAAAAGTTGATTAAGTACGTAAAGTCGTACAGTCTTCCTGTTTTTTCGGTTGTCGTCCGTTTTTACTTCCAAGAACAAATTAAGCGAATCACGACACGAATGTATGCTACTTAATTCCAAAGTTTATTCAATTTCTTTTTTGTTTGCTTTGTGGTGGCACAAACTTTAAAATTTCATGTCACTTTCTTTATAACAGCCTCCTCAAAAAAAGTGTCCTTTAAATTTTAAAAGGAAAGTTGTGAAAATGGCTGATTTAGCAGTTAGATTTGCGAGGGAAGATGGAAATTACTATCAGAGTATGGAAAATTTGAGATGTCGTACACAAGTCACTTTTGTTATTCTATTGTACAATTCTGCGTAATCACTTTCTTTATTCTAATGTGTTTCATGTGAGATGAAATAGAAGTCAATGCGAACTTTTTTTTGTTAAAAAAAATTAATTTCCTAATCTTAATTTTAGATTTATATACAGCTTGGAGAGATCACAGGTGATGACGAAATACTTTCTCTGTGACTTTTTTTTGTTAAAAAAGAAATTAATTTCCTAATCTTAATTTTAGATTTATATACAGCTTGGAGAGATCACAGGTGATGACGAAATACTTTCTCTGTGCTTTCACCAAAGAAAGCTAAAAACGTTACAAAAGAAAGTTTCGGCAAGAAAATAAGAAATGTTATCTTATATTCGTTTGATTTTAATTAAGTATGTCTACGTTTTACTTTTACGTTTCACTAACTTTGATTCGTTTACATTAGATATTATATGTGTAGCAAATCTGATAGTCTAATACATTTCACATGGTATCCAAAGTTAGCAAACTACACAAAATTATGTTTTGAATCAATCCCTACCGCTAGAAATGCTGCTTCCAAAGTACATCATTGGCGATATTGGCGTTCAATGTTTGATTTGAAAATCTAAATTGGCCTGCTTCAATTCAATTTACTAACACTTGTTTCATTTTTTCGAGCTTGTCACTTGTAAACACAACTTTGGTTATTTTGTTTACGTATTCCCGGTTCCAAAAATTTCATATCTTGCAGCTGCCGCTTGTTTGAGGAATATACCTGAAACACAAAATAAAATCCGGTTCAGACCAACAAACATTCTCCAGAAAAGTCCTTTATGTCGCAGTGTGGTTTTTCGAGTACCCAAACCACGACCGCACGAAACCTCCCCCGGAGCTCTTAAAAGTTTTTTGAGAGGTTCCTTATTTGCCACATATGCATATGCGTTGAGTGAAGTAATAGAAGGAAAGAAAAAAAGGTTTGACTGAATTCAAAGATTTATCCATCCAATCCAGGTACATATGAGCATGAAAAAAAATTCGCTTTCGCGGTGCACCTTTTTTTCCTTATCTAAGAACGGTTAAGCCATGAAATGGATGTCTCATAAAAAATGAAGCGAGGTAAAAGCTGGCACTATAAAGTTTTTCCTACTGATCTTCTCGATATTATCATCGTAGTCATCATCATCATCATCTCCAAACAACTTTCTTTTTAGTAGAAATAAGTTCACTCAACTCCTCCGCTCAGAAAGAAACTTTCATAAAGAAAAATATCATTCTTTAGTAAAGTGACAGGAGAATCATGTAAATTCGCATTGCATCAGTATGAAAAACGAGCGCAAGAAAAGAGCACCCCTAGCACGGGTACAATTTTTTTGGGAGAGAGGAAAAGATTTTGCCATGGAAAAGACGCGGATTTTTTTGCCCGTTTCATTCTTTACATACGACATCCTTTTTTTTATTTACAAGTGTGGTTGCTGGATAACTTTTCAAGTGGTACGTGGATATATACTTGACTTACAGTCTGTAAGCTTAGCAGTAATAATAATAATCTACATTTCATGAGCATCCAATCCACATCCACACATATTGCCATTGCTAAAGTAAGTATGGAAAAGTAGGTACTACGATGATGGCCAGAAAAGATGCATAAGTATAAAAAAATATTCTTTACTCCAAACTCAACAATTTATTTGGCCTATAGGGCATCCAAGGAGGAATTTTGTAGGAGACTGAGAATAATGTGAGATTGGGACGCATAGAAAAACACCCACTCCACTCGTGTGTGGCATGGCATGCCATGTCGTCTTGTCTGCTGTGTTCTNAATAATAATCTACATTTCATGAGCATCCAATCCACATCCACACATATTGCCATTGCTAAAGTAAGTATGGAAAAGTAGGTACTACGATGATGGCCAGAAAAGATGCATAAGTATAAAAAAATATTCTTTACTCCAAACTCAACAATTTATTTGGCCTATAGGGCATCCAAGGAGGAATTTTGTAGGAGACTGAGAATAATGTGAGATTGGGACGCATAGAAAAACACCCACTCCACTCGTGTGTGGCATGGCATGCCATGTCGTCTTGTCTGCTGTGTTCTCTGCTTTTTTTCTTTATTTTTTGAAAGGATATTTTTTTCTCAAGTCCCCCAAAAAATTGATTTTCTCCAGCGATAAAGTACCTTCCTTCATGTCGTCTTGTCGTCGGTGGAATGATCCAGTGTTGCCGGAAAAAGGGTGAAACTACTTCACTGACTCGTCTTTTTCCTCTCAGTCATTCAGAGTTCTTTGTTCAGTTGAGAAATGATGAAAATTGAATGTACTTTTGCTGTGTGTGTACCTACTTATCTCATCTCGTATGATTGAACTGTGGTGATGCGGGCTCATCTTGTCAAAAATTGGAAAGAGCGTTTGTACGTACACCACATCACGCTAAACTCTTCAGTTTAGATGTAACAATTTTGCCAGACGTAATCGAAAGATTAGAGCTATCCAACTTCTTCTTAACCATTTGACTTCGCAAGAGTTCCAGTATATGCACATGGTGCATTGTAAGTGTGAAAAAAAGGACGACGTGATTACAAAACTTATATTTCAAGTCTAGAACTCATGAAATTTATGCGTGAAAGGAGACTTACAAAGTGCATTGTTTCTCACTGAATCGTACTTTCGTTCACATTGGAAGAAAGATAAATGTCATGTATGAATGGAATACCAAAAACTTGTTAAAATGCAGATACGATTTAGCATTACTTAAATTCCTTTTAAAAGAGACATGCATTTTGAGGCTCGTACATGCACTGCATTATTTATTTTACAGAAAACAATAGAAATGGAATCTTTCTCTATGCATTATTCACTTTGAAGCATACAAAAAAATATTCCCTGTCACTTTGGCTTTCTTGCACAAACTCAATCGGTATATTTTATGATAGAGTGCACGTCAGCACTATTTGCTATTTTTTGCCGATAACATTTGGAGGAAATGAACAAAAAAAGACCTTTCAAACATCATTTTAAGGTCCATAATAGAAAGTATAGTAATTTCATGGATTCTTCTTTACGTTCTTGTCACATCTACATCACTATCATTTTAAAAGGGTTAAACGTACACGATTGGGACCCAGTATATATGATTATTGGTACTTACACGAAAAAAAAACCTCTAGTCGCATTTGCTTTGAATGAAGATCTATCAAAACGATCGGGGAAAAATTGAGAGATGCTTTTCCAAATGACACGTCAAAAGGGTTCGAAAAGATTCAAGTTTTTTTTTCCTCTTTCATTTCTATTGTACCACACTGAATGAATGAAAGTGCGAATTTTTTCCCACAGCTCTATAGGATATTTTTACACTCCACTCGGGGAACAAAAGCAAGAAGAATGGCTCTACTAAAGCATAGAGTGCTTGAATGTGATGGTTATCTTCATTTGACTCTACTACCGTTTTTTTTTTACAATAGTCGTCGCATCTCCATCGATTCACCTAAATTGGCTTCTTTGCAAAGGGGGAAATGAAATGCTGACTCTTACTTCTACTCGCTTAACCTTGCACCTTTTCTTAATGCCAACCAAGCCTACCTTCCCAATAGGCACACCAAAATTCTTTTTGTGGACTATGCCCGGAAATTATGGGTAGGGGAGGAGAGATGAGGGACTTGTACAAAAAGTGTAAAAGTGTTATATCATGCGATGGACAAAAACATTCATACATAATTTAAATAGAATCTTTGATACTAGTTTAGCATCGCTCGTAGCAGCGTAATTCTTGGAGAACCAAAGGCACTTTTCACTATTCTTCACCCAACACTTTTATTCCCTCTAGTTGTGTTATATGAGACATCCAAATTAAATGCAATTGTTGAAAACGTATTATCATGGGTGGTGGACAGTACATATACTTAATATTTATAACAACCACCTTAAAAAGTACATTTCCTTCCTTTCAATTGAAAACTTCCCGTAATCTTTATCCTTTGTCAACTTTGACCTTTCCTTCTTTCTTTACTTTACCTTTATTACATGTGTTGAATAGCCGAGGGCGACTAAATGCATGGTCTTTTTGAAGCTTTCCTCATCCGAAAGAAAGCAATACTATAAAACGTACTCTGAAATGGAAAATTACCTCATTTTATACATCTTTGAAAAGTGAGTTTGGAAAGAAAGTTTTAAAGACGACTTTGTTTGATCAGGCTTATATATGGTCATGTGAAGGTCGGGAAAAGTCAGGACTTATCCTTTTGATTTGTCTTTACATTGATCCGCAAGGAAGTGTACGTATATCTAATGTTAGCAAAAACTCTGTGAAGTGTAAGCAAAACACTGAAACAAATTTGGCCTATTTTAATACCGCCACACGAGATTAAATTTTATCGACATGGCATGACACTCATCAACATAAAAGATCATTGGTTTTTCTTTTTCATATGCCTTCAGCCGCACAAAATTATACAAAACATAAACATAAACAACATGAATCGAACTGTGATTTGAATCAAAACTGATTCGACAGGATAAATTATTATTCTATGGAAGTTTCACAGCTGGGAAATGCGCCCAACGGAATTAAAAGACTCGCTCTAAAAACTGCGCAGAATAAAATTACAATAGTATTTTTTGTTGTTGAATAATGCTCACCCGGTCAGACCATTATTATTAGGAATGTGATTTCATATGCCTTCAGCCGCACAAAATTATACAAAACATAAACATAAACAACATGAATCGAACTGTGATTTGAATCAAAATTGATTCGACAGGATAAATTATTATTCTATGGAAGTTTCACAGCTGGGAAATGCGCCCTCAACGGAATTAAAAGACTCGTTCCAAAAACTGCGCAGAATAAAATTACAATAGTATTTTTTGTTGTTGAATAATGCTCACCCGGTCAGACCATTATTATTAGGAATGTGAGCCTGGCCTGAAGCAAATATCAATCATAAACTATCAAGTGCACGCAACCAGATGGTATTAATATGTTTGGTTCTGCTTTTTGCTGCAGAGTTGGCTTTTTTTGAATTAAGTTAAAAACGGGAAAAAAATCTGATTCACATTCCTTGTGTTGTGTTGTCTTGTCGGATGATGATGGAAAGAGCCGAGAGCGAAAGCTCTCAATTTTTTTTGAAACACGATACCACTGCTTTGTTCTTTTGCGTAAAGTACAAAAAAATAATTTGATCTCCTTACCTTACGCTAGGGTAATCTGAAAGCTCGAGTCAAGTCACTGAGGTACGTACATATTATTGCTAAAGCTTTGCTTTTAGTGGTGTGGTGTAGTGTTAGCTTAGCACGATCTTGCACTACCACTGCTACTGCTTCTGACAATAAAGTAAGTAATTCTGTTACGGCTAGCAAATTGTTCGCCTTTATTGGGAGAACAGAAAAGTCAAGGTTGGCCGAAGAAGCTATTGGCATTTAAGATAATGCTTCCCTCCATTAAAAGGTATCAAAGAAAATGCTTTAATTGCTCCGTCTCACGTAACTTTGCACCTTGTAAACACAACTTCTGCTTTCACAACGGAAATCAAAATTACCAATTAGAAAAATTACTAGAAACAAAAATTAAGTACTTTGTTCCCTCAGTCTTGCAGTAATGTTTGAGCCGTCAAAAGTTTATAGCTTTTACGGGGCTCTACACTAATTCCATCGGAATGGAATGTGCAAACTTTCCTCCATGAAAGTTTTATCATTGTTGTGCTAATTTCTGCTATGATTTGTTGACGTAATTAGTTATTCTTTGAATTGCAAATTAGCACCTTCTTCATTTGATTTTATTAGTCGACAGACTCCGACAAGCGTTCAAGAAAAAGGCAGGGAGATTTAGCAAAGTGTTTTTCAACAAAATATTCTACAATACAGTTGCACATGATAATTTTTTGAGGACCTGCCAATCCAGAAAAAAACCTGAACAAAGCAAAAAAATATATATGTATTGAGTTGAAGCGTACGTAATAAGTTGACAGTAAAGAGTAAAGACGAACGAAGACGGAAGATTGCAACCTCATTTTCATTTTATTTTGTACTTTTTACTACACGGAAAACCCGTATTAAAAATATGGGATGGTCGATGGTCTGCGGTATACATTTGTGCAATTACAAATTTCAAAATACAGCTACTTACAAAAAGCATTGTGCTACTGCTCCACCAGATTTTCTTTCATTTGTCCTTCGTATACAACTTTTCTAGATAGATTTACTACTTACTCGCAGCGCAGTACAATAAAATACAGCGGTGCGATGCTGAGTGCTGGTGTTTGTGCAGGTGGCCAAGTTTAATCTTGAACAATCGTGACGGTAGTATTATAATGATTACGGCGGCATTGTCATGCCAGACCATACTCCCAAAAACTGCAAGACGTAATAATATGCTTTCATATTTTATGTATATGAGTAGTTATGTCGTAGTATTAAACTTCCAAATTGATCATATTTTTCTCATAAACCTGGAATCCCATTTTTTATGTAAGTAGTAAAATAAAATTACATGTTTAATCACGGAATGCTTATTAAAACGTTAGTTTAAATGGTTAGCTGGTTTGGTTTGACACCCTCAATAAGAAAGCATTCTGATTCAGTGATGCAGTCCTAAAATATGGGTCATGTATTGTATAAATCTTAAAATTATAAAGTGGCTGTGGCTGACTGAGTAATTTATTGCCGAGCTACTAAAAAATACGGAACACTAGTGTAATGGATGTAGACCTCCCGAAGTCGACGAGTTGCATCATTCATCAAGTTTCCGTCAAATAAACAAGTGTTTTTGTGTAGCAAATCTCAAATTTGTG
>JAHZMX010000118.1:0-12875 GCA_027743895.1 Seira musarum
TCCTCTTTTCTCACCCTGAACACGTCCTCCCCATTTTCGACCACCGGAGCCGGAACCTTGGCTTTGCGCCTCCATACTGAACCTACCTCAATCAAGATAAGCTGAAATATGACAAAAAAACGTTGTCACTTCTAAGTCCAGTTATGGTCGGATTTCGAATGCAACTAGAGAGATGAAATTGAATTACAAATTTTCTCTACTAATTCGATTTTGGGTTATGCAGCTTAATTTTTACTCCTTTTGTACTTTGCTTTGTTCGTTTTAAGTTTGGATATTCCAAACTGAACAAGTATGGAATTTTAGTTTGTTCTACTTCCTTTGCCCTTCTTGAATCTGGCAATAACTTACGACTGATCCAGAACAAACACGGAGAGAAGTTTAAGCTTGATGAGCAGTTGTTGATTAACTTGGATACCTAGATTGTTTACACCAGAATATCAAACACAATACAAGACCAAAAGATGAGTGAAAGCGGCGGCGACGGCGCGATCCGTTCATGTACACGTGGAGTGTAGTGGACGAAGGCGAAACAAACAAAAAGCAGAAGACTGAATAGAAAAATGAGGGACGTGGAATGAGGAAAAAAGGAAATGTGGATGTACAGTGCAGGGTTAGGTAAAATCGCAGGCTACGATAGTCATGGATAATCAAGTGATATTCAAATGATGCAGTTTTGTATACGAGATATCGCATCGGAGGATGCTTGGATGATACCAGTTAACATACTCGTATGATATGCTGTGTAGAAGTACGTAGGACCTTTTAGATAAATTCCAAGAACTAGACGTACCTCTAGCAGTTCTCGTTTGTCTGGAAATGGGAGTAAATGGAATTCATCACTGATGTATAACTTTCAATATTGCTTATACATATCCTCATCATTAAATAGCAAAAATCAGATCAGTTAGAACCGTTGCCAAACAGATGCCCCAAAAAGATCCAGCACAGTCAAGCTCAATTAAAGTGTACTTCTTCTCTTGGAATTTCAGTTGAAAAATTTATGTAGATGAAATGTAAAGGGTATTGCATATCATTAAGGTAAGAGATGGAAATAACTGCGACCAATAATGCGAACAAATGCAATTTTTGATGAATTATGTGAATAAAAAAAAGTATTGAGATGATGTAAGGATATATAGTTTGGTTTATTTTTCCTCCTCGTTCAAAATATCTGTTACAAGATTTAAAGTTTCATTCAGATATTTCAATGAATTCAGCAAATTAGCATGAATACCGTCAGGGACTAAGCAATACTGAAACATGAAAACTTCATAAAAATGATTAGTTTCGTTTTAATAGTAGCAATAAAAAACGGAGGTAATACAAAAAGAGGGTGATTAATAAATTATTATATTCTGTAAAACTTATCAAAGTAAGGGTTAAACAACATGTAGTGGTGATGGTGGTGAGTACATCATAAAAACAGACAAGTAAACTATTACATATTTATGTATTATGTATTTATATTATAGTATAGTCCTTATTATAAATTTCAATGCTGAATATTACAGTGGTAGTACTAATACAGTCTGTCAAGCTGATTTCTTCTCTTTTAATTCACGCGAGCTTAATCAAAATGCGTGCTGACGATTTAATTCACTTATACCATTTGACGTAATTTCTTAACCTTACCTAACTACCTACATCTTCTAAAATACTTAAAATACAATCTGACAAAGTAGCTTTGCTCATTCCTTTTTTCTGTAAGCCATTTTATATGCAGCGATTCAGCGCGCAGTCACAATCTTTTTTTCTGTCATACAAATCGACGAAGTACATAAACTTTTTTTTACATATTATTCGTTCGATTTTTGAAACAATGTAGCAATCACATTAAGACACTAATCAATCAGCAGAGGTTTCTTTAATCATTTAAAAAACAATTGATCTCGTCGCTCGCCCAACGCGTAGAGAAGACACACACCAGAAGATGTGCATGTTAGTTTCGTTTTGACCACGTAATATTCCCTTGTTAAGATATTAGCATTTAAAAACGGTAACGATATTATTTTTGAAACATGTTAAAAGCGTAATCATTATCTTTTTTATACATACACACATGCAATAGTACGCTACAACTTAACTCAATCAATCAATCATCATCATCACTATGTCTTGTATGTATTATAGCACTGTTTAAATTAAAATAACTACCTAGTTTTTCGAACATGAATGTGTGATTTTTATGCTTCCGTCTTGTAATCAATGGCAAAGCAGTTTCACATTCAGCTTAAAATTCTTTCTTGATTGCCCCAGGGAGGAAGCCATAAAAGGAAGCAATCATTTCAAAGCACTTTCAAATCCTTTCGAAAAGATTTGCCTGACTAAAACGTAATAATAATACGAAATGGTTACTGCTTATGAAGTTAGACTTTGGTTAAAACATGGTAATTTTCTTGTTCCTGAAAATCGAGTATATTCAATGTTTAAGTTTCGTATATTCCTTTATGCAAGGGGAAAAGAAGTTGACTTTTCAATAGCATCTTTCATTAAAGGTCGATCAGGGGATCTCTCGGGAATGCAAAACCCATTTTACCTCACAATTAATTAATCCCTGCAAACACTAGAATCAAATTCACAAAATATATCTCAAAATTCACGGAAGTAGCGTAAGAAATTGAGGTAGCGTAAAGCGAAACACTAAAATGAGCAGTTAAGTGCTATTAAATAAATCATGTTCTCAATCATAATAAAAAGTTGCAGAGAGAGTATTTTCGAGTCTACGTAACTGATAAAAAATCAAAAAATTGTTAAATTGGTATTTCATTCCTGAACGGAAAAAAATAGAAAGACAAATACTTCTTCGAATAGTGTCAGAGAAATCGGTGAGAACGTAATTAATTATACGATACATTTTCGTGGATAATTGCATACCTATTTTCGTCAAAATTCACTATAAATTTTCAGGCTCAGTTTATAATTTTTTAAAAATTTTGTTCATTTTTTAGCAGTAAAAAGAACGAAGTGGATTCTTAATTTCAGACGATACTGAAACCCCTTAACCAGCTTAGATGTTGGACGACACGAGAATTCGCTCCATTTCAAATGACAAGTGCCATATCTTTCGTCTTTGTTGTTGGCAATTTCTTTCCCTGCCACAGAGCGTTGTGAATGGTGAAGGCGTCGATAGTCACAGTGAGGTGCTTTGTATGTACTTGGCTGAAACATTTTCCTCCAGAGTTGTACCTAAACGATAATGAAAAATTAATAAATCCATAAATTTTTTTTTTTTTTTTTGAAGGAAAAATTTCAATCATTCGATAGAAGTGTCATGATCACAAAATATACATATTTATGTAATTCTAATGTAGAACACGAAAACATCGCGGTTAGTAGAATTCGATCAAGATATACCGGAATAATCCATGTTGGAACTTGCAACCGAGGAAATGTCGCTAGCACCGTCATCAAATCCTCGATGATGTCTGCGTGATATGAGACCTGGTGGAAGGGAGCCAGGACCTGAAAAGTAAAATGCGAAATAGTAGAGCATAGGCGAACACAATCTTGATGTGGCTCCCAGGTAAAGCGTGTTTAGAGTTTAGAATTCAAAGCTAAGCCAAAAGTAATGATTATTCAACTTTTCTAGAAAAAAACTGAGGGTTCCACGCATGTGAGAACCATAAATTAAAAATATACAAAAGTTTCCCAAAAACTATAAGAATGTATGAGTTGAAAAGGGAGAAATATTCATAGTACATATAACAAACAAGCCCCACTAGTTTTACCATTGCCAGACGGAGAAGGAAGCGAACAAGAAGGTTGTTGCTGCGACCCTAAAGGTAGGGGCTTCCGGATTGTTGGCTTTGGCCCTTTTGTCGTTGCAGGGGAGGGTGATCTTCTACGGGGTGGGGAACATGTTCCTACCCCTGAATCCGAATCTCTTGTATGGCCACCACATCCACTACTACTGGCATCTGTCTCAACTCCTACCATTTAGTAAGCACGAACCGAAAAGCGATAAGATTTTGCATGAAAAATCAAATTGATTACAGTTTACGTCCAAGACACCAAGATCACCTATCTAATTGTCAAAGTCCATAAGAAATACAGATCCCGTTACCTAACATTGTCCCGTAAAACCTACCATATCATATATTGGTAAAATAACTGCAGATGTATGTGTTTCCGTTATTGTGCCGAATATTTGTGTAATTTAAAAGGATATATAAATAAATTGTTAGAATNATTTAAAAGGATATAGAAATAAATTGTTAGAATGACCCTTTCCATATAATTGCGCCAATGTATGAGCCTTTAAAAATCCCCGAAAGCAATTAATTTTGCTGTGCAAATGAATTCCAAAGCATTTACAAACACTAAAGCAATACAATAAGCATGAGTAGGTTGTGAAATTTCCTTACAAATAGTAAAAAAAATAAATGTTTTGCACACTTATTCAATGTTATTAGAAATAAGACATATAATACTTCAAACTGTGTTCAAATTGAAACAAAACCCCTAGCCCCGACTTCGAAGCCCATCACCAAAAATAAATTTTTAAAATAATTTCTAACCGTCTAAAAGGGACGAAGTGGAATTGTGACGATGAGCTAACGACTCTTGTGATCCAAGATAACTATCCCGACGAGATCGAACTTAAAAAGAAGCAAACATATTCTTGAATTTAAAATGCTGCTTTAATTTTTTAGAATACCGGAGTCCACGCTCATCAATCTTTTGGTTTTCCTTTCCTTTGTCACTCATATAAGACTCCAATGACATGAATGTATAAACTTATACTCAATCAAATCATATTCGACTTCTGAACGAGTTGTCGTTGGCTTTAGTACATAAAGTTCTAGTACAAATACAATAACTATTTCTCTAGCATGGCTTCCGNTCTTGAATTTAAAATGCTGCTTTAATTTTTTAGAATACCGGAGTCCACGCTCATCAATCTTTTGGTTTTCCTTTCCTTTGTCACTCATATAAGACTCCAATGACATGAATGTATAAACTTATACTCAATCAAATCATATTCGACTTCTGAACGAGTTGTCGTTGGCTTTAGTACATAAAGTTCTAGTACAAATACAATAACTATTTCTCTAGCATGGCTTCCGGACAAAATGATACAGAGCACGGTGTGGTTTTTAAAAGGCATATTTGGCAATAGAAAATGAAATTTACCTTCCAATCGAGAAGTTGATAAATCCCGTGGTCGGGATCTTCGGTCATATGAACTGGCAGGCCTTCGTCTTGTTTCTTAGTTTAATAGAAGAAGCAAATAAATCGTTAGCATGCAAGAAATTTGCTTAAATAAAAATAAAAACTGCTACGCTAAAGAAAATCATGCATTATATTTTGGTGCTGAAACACAACACGTTATTAGCCTTTTACGTTCTAAAGTAATTTCACTTGGTCTATCATTATGAATTTCATGATCAACAATTACACAAAAAACAGCGATGCTATAAATAAAAAATAAATTAAACAAAAATTCTTCACAAAAAATACCTTGATTTAAAGATGAAGTGGAGCCCCAAGGATCTCTGACCCCTGACCGGCCGCTTCCCCCAGCTTCTAGCACGCAATTAAATTATATCGCATGATCATATCACACATTCACTCGTCACATAAAAACAAAATAAAACTCAAGACAAACTAAGAAACAAAATTATAATCAAGTATACAACAAAAACTCAATCACAGTCATACTCGATTGAACTCAATCACATCCAACCAGCCTAAGTTAATGAAAGCTACGAATAAGAAATTTTATGTGCCTACTTCAACAAAGAAATGATTAAGAAGGGGGCCTACGTACCATTTGGTGAGAACCTATTACGTAACTACATGAATGATTTATAACTATCACTATCTTACTCATTTACGTACTTAGAATTAGAAATGTAAAGTCCTATGTCAATTAATGAAACCAAGACTTAATGAAATGAATGAATATAACTGCAGTTAGTGAATAACATTAGGATTATTTTTTATGAAATGTCCTTAGAGTAAGTAAAATGTAAAGAGTATTCAATCCAAAATCGAAGAGAAAACTCACCCGAATAAAGGGTATTGGAAGAGCCTCTTTTACCATAAGATCTGGCAAGGCTTGTGCTAGACGTTTGGCTATCACTGCGACGAAGAGCACCTGTAGCAAAAAAGCAAGGAAGTCATTATATTTGTGATGATTAAATTATATAAAGTTAGGCATATTAATATGCCAAAGGAGGAGAAGAAGTAAATACCATGTCTAGGAGTTTCAGAGCCACTAGCACCAGCAGAATCCACTTCCGACAAGTGGATCGTTTTAGGACGGGGACGTGTGCCAACACTAGAACTTGACTTTGGTCGCATGAATTTTTTAGCACTGCTTTCTTGAACTTCCCAGCCTCCTTTGCTCTGGTATTTTAATAATGAGAAGAAAAAATAATTATCAAAGAAGACTTACAATTTTTTTCGCAAAAGGAAGTTTAGATACAAGTGAAAATTTGTTAGACAGACGTCCGAGAATTTATGGTTCATCAACCATCATCATAAAATGTATTAGTTTACAAAAAAAATCAACACTCATTTTACTCAAAGAGGAGTTTCAGAGCCACTAGCACCAGCAGAATCCACTTCCGACAAGTGGATCGTTTTAGGACGGGGACGTGTGCCAACACTAGAACTTGACTTTGGTCGCATGAATTTTTTCGCACTGCTTTCTTGAACTTCCCAGCCTCCTTTGCTCTGGTATTTTAATAATGAGAAGAAAAAATAATTATCTAAGAAGACTTACAACTTTTTTTTTGCAAAAGGAAGTTTAGACACAAGTGAAAATTTGTTAGACAGACGTCCGAGAATTTATGGTTCATCAACCATCATCATAAAATGTATTAGTTTACAAAAAAATCAATACTCTTTTACTCAAAGTTTAGGTAAGTGCTAAGAAAGAAAAATAAAATGCAAAGAGAAAATAAAAAGCATTAAAACTTATGATTACTGCACTCAATAAAAAAACTAACATCTTTATCCATTTCTTCTTGCTTTTTCATTCGATACGACTCCAAGATTGCCTGCCGCCTCGCCTTTTCTTCTTCCCTTTTTCTCATTTTTTCTTCCTGTTTTGCCTGCTCTTCTTCTCTACGCCGCTGCATTTCCATTTCTTTAATTCTTCGTGACTCCTCGACTGCCTGTTGCCTCTTCAAAGACTGCATCAATATACGTTCTTTCTTCTTTTCCATCTGGTATTCCATCTCCTGTTAGCCAAATACACGTATGTCGAATTGCGTGTTATAATCAAAGAAATTAAAATCAATAAAATCATGTAGCATGAAATAAAAATCCCTCATAAAAAATGCATGCAAAATAAATTGGACGCGTAGCATAAACGTGCACTATTTTTTCAATTTTTGTTAAACTCGGACAGATAGGTATGAATCGAATTTTAAAAACAAAATCTTTGATAATAGAAATAAATTTTACGAACCGGATCCATCTGTGGTTTCTCGTCAATGACCAACTCTCCGGTTCCTTTATCTCTTCCATCACAGTTTTCAGATTCTTCATGATAGTACCGATTCTCGGTTTCACTATCGTCGTCTTTCGAGATTGGAACGTGATCAACAATAGATTGAATATATTCCGTCGTTAAATCTCGCTTTTGTCCGCCAGCACTCCCAAGAGAAGTACCAGACTCTCTTCTTTTTGCTGGAGAACGAGTTCGCAAAGGTGGCTTCGGTCTTTTGGGTGCTTCGTTGTCTAAGGCAATGTAGAAACCTCTTTCGTTGTAAGAGGGATTTTCGTCTGATGACGTCAGGGACCCTTCTACAAAGCACATTAAAAATTTCATTAGCGGTCATTTGAAAGAAGATAATCATTTATCGGGATCAACATATAATTACCTGCTGGAGCTTCACTGGTAAAAAGTCGATGCGCAGTAGGTCGTGGCGGTGAACCACTTTCAGGAGTAATACGATACGTTTTTGAACCAGAAGTTATTTGATGTAATGATGATTTTTTGCTACTCATTGATCCCAATTCGTTAGCTAAAGGCGTGGTATCATCCTGGACGAATGACACAGACTGCGGTTCCATGTCGTCGGGTGGGGGGGTAGGAAGTGGGACATGATAGACTGTGGCAGAGTTTCTCTGCCTTGGTGGAGGCGTGGGTTTGGTTTCCTCATGCTCTCGCTCATTATCATCACTATAAGCAAGCAAAACATGCAATGTCCATTAGTCTTTAATTAGCAAACAAATTATCACGTGAATGCCATCTCTTTGTCTGCTCGAAACTTTGTACGCATACAAATAATAAATTCCAGATACTAGATTGCTATAAATATAACGTAATATGAGGTGAAGTTTTCCTCACGTTTGACGACCGAAAAGGCGATTTCCTTGAGTATCTGCATTGGAATGGAGGCGAAAGGAAGAGTTGTATGACAGACTACTGTTACTGCCTGAACTACTTGGAGCAGATCTGGGTGGTAAATGCGGGGCGTTTGCTGTTCTCACGTCACCATTGTACACTACACGTGGTGGAGTTGATTCTTTAGGATTATTATCACTGTTGGAATATGGTTTCGGGCTTCCCCATTGAGATCTAGATTGGGAAACGCTGGCAGTAGTAGTTGCACCACCACCACTACCCGTTGGCACCGTCCACGTTTTTCTTTTGGCAGTATCATTATTCGCGGAATGAGAACTACTTCCTGCTTGATCTCCATGCAAAAAGAATTGTCTTTGAATTTGTTCCTGTTGTTGCGTAAGTCTGCCAATGTCTGTTTCCAATTCTGTTAAACTACAATCCATCCTTAAATGCAAATCATAATTAGTTTACATTAGTTGTTTATAATAGAAATCGATACCCTCAAAATAATATATCTTAAGTCATTCAATTACTAAATACCTTGCTAAGGACCTTTGATAAGTTTCTATATCCATATTTTCTATTTCTGGAGTACGGCACGGCTCATCAGTCTTTGATAACCACTTACTCTCCAAGTCCTAAAGAAAATTTTAATCTCTTCAGTTTGCAGCAATTGACTTTCACTTTCAAATGCGTGATCACAATATAATTTGCTAACTTTTATCATGCGAGGTTAATCGCCTTCGAATAGGTTTAAAATTATTATTTTAAACGAAAAATTTAGTTAGAGTTGGAATATGTTTGAATACAATAAGTTAATAAATAAGTATAAATTAATAACTTTAATAAAAGAAAACATATTAAGTTACAACGCATAAATAACTTAAACAAGAGCATTATGAAGAAAATATGTAATCAAGCCTTCAAAAAATAAAAATTTAAGAGATTTAGCTCTCAAAAATGTTTTCGTATTCGCATGCCTTTATATTATACGATTTCAGAAAGCAACAACTTGTCAAACTCACTACAGCGGTAAACATGCAAAAAAGCGAACGATATAAGAAGCAACTGTTACATAAGCGAACCTTTAGCGACAACTGCTTTTTCCTTGCGCTGACATCAAGCCCTTGACAACCACTTTTCATGGTAGTCGAAGAGCTAGAGCTGGCACTATTTATCCCATCGCCACCTTTTCCCTTTGGAAATACGAGAGAAAGCATTCATGTAATCATAAAAGTTACTGACAATGAGAACAAAGAGCAAACAAGATTTTGCATGTATCTAATCCATCGATATGAATAATAATTGTTTAATATTTAATTAGACTAAAGACCTTCACCAATAACGTCCCACTCTCCATTAGATTTTTTGTCCGAAAGGTTAATTTTGAAGTAACAAAAATTGTGGAAAGAGATTTAGTTAATATACGCTTACGCTTACTTTATTAAGAGCTTTTAGGTACGCAGCCTTCCCCAGTTTGGCCTGTTGTTTCGTCGCAATAGTTTCCATTTTAGTCTTTTCCATTTCTATACGTTTTCTCTTCTCCTCAAGCTTCAATCTTATGGCATTTAACTGAGCAGCGATCTACACAAACGACAACATTTGAATAAACATCTCATGTACTCAGTTTTAAATTGTTCACTTCGGGAACAACTCAACACCATTTTCAACTGATGTTAACACGTATTCACATTTGAATATAAAAATTATATAACGAGTTCCGGCGCAAATATTGACTATTATAAAATGTTGCCGAAGAAGTAAACATTTATGTTATAACTCATTTGGTTGACTACTTACATCATCCGTGTCAAAATCTTCATCGTTGTTTTCACCGGCACGAGAACCACTACTGTAACGATTGTGGTGGGATTGTTGGGGTGGTTGATTATACTGCGGGGACTGATGATGTGACTGAGGCCCAGAAGAAGGCGAGGAATATTGATGCTGATAGGGAGACTGCTGCTGATAATGTGGGGGTGTATTGTAATGTTGTTGATGATGTGGAGTTCTAGTTGGTGCAGCAGGCAACGTGTGATAGTCTGGAGAAGCGTACTGGGAACCGTCCGACCAACCGTTACTACCACTACTAACACGATAACTATGACTAACTGGGGGTGCTGGATTATTGGGATTTGGAGGGGTGCTTTCACTGCTCTGCAGGTACACAATGTTTATAGGTTTATTTGGCAAATCTGAGAGTCGTGACAAGTTCGTCATGCTTAAGCTCCTCAGAGGGGCATCTGGAAATACAAAAGAAATTGTACGCTATGCTTTATTCACTGACCCTTGTTATTTCCATTCTGAGAGACACGTAAAACGTATGAAAACTAAAAGCGGAATTTAAAGCCCAACACCTCCAACCTAACGCAACTAAAAAATCTAAAGCATTCTAGACAAACCTCCAACTACTCCACCTCCTTCATTATTATTCATGACATAAACAGTGACATTGCCATTCTCAGTGGGTGGACTATTTTGTTGTTGTGAGTCTCGAATGGAGGGTGAGCCCTGAAAATTCACGTCATGATGATTCTGATTTTGATAATGGTTAAAATTACCACTGGGTTGACCATGACCCTGTTCCTCTCTCCGTCTAGGATGATCTTCATACTCCTGATGTTGGTCCATTGCAACACTAAACTTCTTTTTTCCGTAAAATATCACATCACCACCACCACTTTCACATACAGAAGCACGCTTAGACGGGTCACGAGTTTGCGTCGAAGGAGGGGGTGTGTTTTGCGAATCGTTGTAATAGTCCGGTGGGTCTTGTGAACTCTGTCGCTTAACATAACGTATTGGAGACGAAGTGGCGTCCGTAACAATGGCAGGCTGCTTATCGGGGTTCTTTGTAATTGTGTACTTGCTCAAGTTATCTTGGGAACCACCAAAATTTTCAACGGTCAGCTGGGAGTCGGCCTCTGAAATAGAATTCCTCCGGGACCTCCGACCAGCGAATGAAGTTTTGTTCGCCTTCCAATCACTTGGTCTTCCAGCGGCAACCATCCCATCGTTATCGTTTTCGTTTGTGGAAACATTACGGGATACAGACATTCTGCTTGCTGGACTACTCCTCTCATCCTGGGACGAGGGCGATACCGAACGGATCACTTGAGACAATGTGGGCACATTTCTTCCACGATGTACAACAAAGTCTTCAGATTCTTCGCTGGATCGTGAGTGAGCATAATACCTGAAAAACGAGCAGAGCCAAAAAAAATGCATTTACCATAAATAAAATCTGGTACGCACACATGCACATAATAATCCAAAAAGTTGAGCCATTAACTACGCCCATACAATTTCAGTAGAGCACAAAAACAAAATGGTGACATGACATGACTATATTATGCTTGAGCTTGATGTTCGTTGGTATGCAAGACAAGACATATTTTATTTATACACATACCTCTGGTCCTTCTGCTGATTCGCAGACTTTTCTGATTGTGCTCTGTCACTAAAGTCATGAGGTGTAGTTGACCTTCTTAAAGGAACGGAAACCACGGAGGCATTCGAAGGTGACTTTCTTCCACTACTGGCCGGCTCGCCAAATATATTATGGGCAGATCTTTGACTTCTCTCTTTTACAGATAACTGGCGCTTGGGAGTTGAAGTGGCCGATTGAGGCCTAGAGCTCATAGCATTTCGATCTACAGAAGATTAATTATGAAAACTGCATTACTAATTGTCTTGAATCATTTAACTTTTAACTATTTAAAGCACGATATAAATTATCACAAAATACACGAGTAAAGAATTTGAAAACAATACATTTATTTTTAAAATATAGACCACATATATTCATATCACTTTTACCAGAGAGATCTATTTTATAGGGAGGAAGGGAGGTCAACTACGTAGACACATTCATGTCTTCCACTTAATACACCTTTCATACCAGTAATAATGTGTATATTAAACCAAATGAGATACACAAAACAATTAAAACATTGAAGCTATATAATATTAAAAAACCAATATTTTTAAACTCATTCAACTATCTACAAGACTCATCAAAACTGAAGGAAACCACATTTTTATTCATTTATAGTATAAAAACCAAAACTTAAACTCATGCAAAAGTCGAAGAAAAAACCATAATTCAAGTTGGTAAAATCTTATGAGGGGCACGAGATGAAGGAAACTTAAGTCACATAATATATACCATTCATATGACGCATACGAAAACCACAAACAAAGCCTTGTCATGTAGATCACTTTATAAGCAAGCAGCACAGCATAACTACTACGAATGATAGTACAAGATCACTCCAAAAACGAAGCCTTAAAAATGTGTGATTCACGGGGATGACTGTGACTGATGTATTTGAAGAAATGTGCATATGAAATGGTCTAAGAACAACACTTTAAAGCATTACTCATCCAAAAGGTAATTGCAAAAAATGAGCAAAAAAAAGTTACAGGAAAAAATTAGCAACACAATAAAGTAACGCAGCATACAATTAAAAAAGATTGGCCAAATTTGGTGGAAAACACGCGTTTTCTTTGCAGTTGTGCGTATTCTTACATCACCACACACACAAGACAAAATATCATGCCATTAAAAATT
>JAHZMX010000119.1:7108-18355 GCA_027743895.1 Seira musarum
CAAAGGACAAGAAGTGGGAAAAAAGGACAAAAAAGGACATTTTATGTTGGGTCCAAAGTTATCATTTTTTCATGATTTGCATGCATACGAAGCGCCAGCTTCATCAGATTTAGGAATAAAAAAAGGACATATCCTCAAATTCCTAAGTCTAATTATCATAATGGAAATTTTTGCTTTTTTAAACATAATAAGTACAAGACGAAAATATTAAACGGCGTGCGTTGACATTTTAACATTCTTCTAAGCGGTGACGGAGACATTTACAATGATGACATCGCCCAAGTCAAAACTTTTGTAGGAGAATGGATCTTCTATGATTGTCAACTCAATGAAATGGTTTTTGTACAGCCAGACAACATCCGACTTCTCAGTCATCATGTCATTCATGAAAATCTCTTTGAGGTTATGCAGTATTGCAAGAGATCCAGATGTCAGATGACTCTGCAATGTTGATGGAGGAACGTTAGATGATGATGAAAACTGGCCATATGCTGCGCGAATTTCTCGAAACGACTTGACCAACTACTCCTTTAGTGGGTCCCGTGTAATCAGAAACATGCACCCAACCCAGTTAAGGTCGGAGATTCCGGTCACCTGTAAATACCATTGCCATCATCAGTGTCGCTTCTAATCTGATTTGATTTGATTGAGTTTATCAGCATAACCTCAATTTAATTAAGGTGATTCGCATATAGAAGATTTTAGAATCTTGATCGTCACAAACCATGGTTTTACTACTCGAACTTGATTCGAATGCACTAGGGAATAATACTAACTTTTGTCATATTCAAAACTAGACTTAATGTTTTTTTTTTGTATTTGATTTGAACGTTGAAATTGAAATACACACACAAAAAAGAATCCAAATGAAAAAAAACATCGAGCATCAATTGCATTTACACTGTACCATCCCGGTCCTTTTGCTTCCTTCACAATATTCACATGCGATGTCTCTTCATGCGCAATCCACACATAAATAAATGAAAGAGGAAAGGAAATGCCAACGAAGAAAACGAACCTGTTCAGACTTGTTTTACTACGTACTGCAATTACAATTTCCAAGATGGAGATGGATTGCGACTGGACAAGTAACCAAAAAATATATTCATGATTGTGTTGGACATTTTCTGTTCCTGTATACATAGTCGAATAGGAAATCGTGATTTCTTTTTTTCTTTCCCATCTGTCTTATCTTCGGTGATGTGGAAGTCTTAAGAAGTTTTAACATTGATTGAAAAACGTTTTCAGTTTTCATTATTATTTGAACCCCTTCCATTGAGGTTTATCACTTACCAATTTAAGTCAGACATTATTCGTGAAAGAAAGTGTAATAAAAACTTTGATTTCAAGAAGTCATTTATATTAGTCATATTGATTGTGGGATACATCACCTAATTTCTATTTTTTAAGGTGAGGATTTCATTCATTTTATTCAAATTTGGTTCATTATTTTAGTGTCTTGAATGGTCAAATACCGGAAACTAAAAATGGAAGCAAAAAATCTAAAATTTTATGATTTTGTTCTTCCTCCAGAGAAAAGCTTCGTTCACCATGCCTCCTTCTGAGGATTCAATTGTCGTGAGATACCGCAGAAGTCGTCACTTCTCCATCCGTAACCGCGTTGGGGACATCAAGCTACCCTTCAACACCTCTCCTGTTGGAATCGAGTCTACTCCTTTTCCTGAACTGGACATCAAAGATTTTACGGAGATGTTCCTGAAGGACATGGACTACACTATTTCTCCAAATGGCGGGCGTTTCATTCCCTATGAAAAGAACTTTATTCTACTGACAATCATCGAGGATCCTCATTTTGGTCCTGACAAAATCGCTCAGATTCTCGTCGAAGACAAGAACAAGGATGTTGGGCTAATGCAAGTTTGTGGTCTGGCAAAAACGGAAACCTATTTGGAAAAATTCGCGTATGGGTCGATTCTTCAAGTGATCATGCCGTGCCTGACGGTCATGCCTACCTTCCCTTCGGAAGTGAGCGGGACCTCTATTTACATTGATGACTCCAGACGAATCACTCAAGTCGGGAAGAAGAAGGACATGTGCCGCTACTGCAAAAAGGAAAATGCGACAAGGAAGTGTGCGGTGTGCAAGCGGGAGTACTGCGATCGAGAGTGCCAGGTTGCTGACTGGGAAAGCCAGAAGCATGGGATGATCTGTAAAACTCCAATTTCTTATTAATTAACTACTTTTTGTACATCAAAATTCCAGAATCTGGATCATGAAGTCATGAATTACTTTAATGATGTTTCAACCTAAACTGCTTATGATGTTAAGATTTAATTATAGTTAATAAAAAAACTTGCAAAACTTGAGGTTAAAAAGTTTTATTGGTCTACTAGATGTATAGGTATATGCATAATTTGCACTATGTATGTATTTAATAAGATAAATGGATACCATAAACTGATTTAGAACAGAAGATCACTCTTAAATAATCTGACTTGGGTAGTCAAATGTGGTTCTAAGTTTGCTTTTATAAATAAATGAATTAATGATATTGCTATTTGCAATGAAATATAAATTGCTCTGGAACTATTAAAGCATCACATTTTAATAGTAAAGTTTGGAAGTAACCTGAATTTTATTTAATAAACACGATAACTTCTATGAATTCCAAAGTTGCAATTTCGAATAGGAGTATTTATTATGCACTTTTCATCCGACAAAATGATAGCATAATATTTCTACATTCTGAAGAAAGATTATAAGTTTCATTCGTCCCTATTTTGCGATGATTTAGGATGAAATTCTTCATTTCCTTTCATGCTTCCATCTGAATAGATTTCTGTTTATCTGAACTTTGTCATATTTTTGCCTAAACAGTTTTGCATTTATCAAAGACATGTAAGACCAGACCAATTATCTTATCGGAGAACTGTCAAAGCAAAAACATTTACATAGAAAAATATATACCTATTGATTTTAGTTCCAGGCAGGCCAAGCATACTACCGATTTTGTCTCTTCGAGCCTCTGACAGAGAAACAAAGGCTAAAGCCTTCTCAGCTCTTCCCCCAACACCTCGACAATACCAAGCCAAGCAACACCACAATCCTCAAGTCGCCCCAAAGAAGCATGCGGCAGACTCAAACCCGACTTTTCTTTGAAAATTATCTCGATTCATTTCCCCTAAAATATGTAGATTTTTGCTCTAAATATACAAATTCTCAAAAATATTTATTAATTTAAATGCACAGTGTGTAGGAATACTTATTTTCTCAATGGGAAATATTAAAATAACTTTAGAGATTTTTATGAGCAGTATTGTAAAAAGCTGGTGTAACGTCCAAGTCATGCAAATGCTCGTAGTCATGAAAGGTTGGGTTTGATGATCAAACCATTCCTCGGTTTAATCAAAAGATAAAACTTTCAAGAAAGAGATGTGAGTCGGTTATTTAGATCATGTTCACATTGCAAAAACATTTTTAAAAAATTGCAAAGTCCTATTGAGATCGATTTCATAAAAATGGCCCCAGTTATTTTTTATTATTCTGACTTATGAAGAGAATTCCATAGAAATGGACGCTATTCATTGATTTGATATGCAATACAATTCCCTGGACCTTCAGGAAATGAGGATTAAAATGAAAGTTTTTTATGGACTCATATTTGAAAGCAATCCTAACTGCTACTGCTACAACCGCAGATCTTCAATGGTTCTGATTTTGATATGAACATGAAGGAGCATACGTTAATTTTAATTTTAGTCGCAGTTATAATTGCTTTGAATCCCGAAATGGTGACGGTTCATGGAGATTCAAGTAATCCCGATCTTATCAATAGTTTAAAAGGGATCCAGTGGCCAAACTCTATCGTAAATCGCGGTATAATGCCCATTAATGAACAAAATTTTTGCTGCTTGAGATTTTATCATTTTGGCTTTGACTGAAGAAAGTGTCATTCTCCTTCTCAATTAGGAAAGAGGTCAGTAAACGACAGTGAAAATTCTACCATTGACAATAATGTCATGACCAAGACAAAAAAACCGAAGAAAACGTTCATCCGTAAACTTGGCTTGGATCTGGTTGACGTTGTCCCAGAGGATGAGCGTAAACAGCTTAACAAAATTGATGTAAAATGTAAATGGCCTTTCAAATAAAATTGAGACTGTCAAAAATATAGGCGGTTTACATTAATAATGTTGATAATTTCCAGTTGATCCCGATGATGAGGATTGTGATGATTCAAAACGCACGGTCCGAATTGAAAATCCGAGCGAGGCGCTGGCAATGCTTTACTTTAAATGCGACTACAACGCCCGTTGCAACAGTGAACCGGAGGGATGTATTAAAGAAAAGAATTGTGAGTACATCGTTGGCTGGAACAAGGTCGGTGACTACGTCCTCTTTGAAATGGCCGCATATTCCGTCATGTTCGCCACGATCACTTTGAGCAAAGACGATAAGTTGGGGGGTGACTCCATCACGGAGTGCACTCGCGAAGAGAATGACACGGTGGCGGGGTATACTTCATGGAACTATGTGGATGAGGATGAGGGGATAGTGTACACCAAAAGGAGGAGGAGCTGTGCCACAATGGTGGACTTCAAAGGGGGCATGTTGGACCAGTTGACGCTCTTTTGCACTTGGAAGAGACCCATCGTCTCAACTGTGAAAGGCGTCAAGTTCGACTTGAATAAACCATATTACCTTATTTCCACTGCGGGATACGAAAGCACTCCGGGAATTTTGGGGAGCATTGGCAAAAATGAAGTGTGAGTTTCACAGACGTTGTTAGATTACCAAATTCAAATCAACACCAATTTTATTTAATTTTCTTTTCAGTGTTGATAAAACTGACAAATTTGTTGTCCTTGATGCCTACGTTGGGGTAATGTGGAACAATTCGGCGAAACACTTCATTTGAGAATTTTATTAATTACCGATTTTTGAATTTTTCTAATATTTCTTTTAGAAAACACCATTCCAGCAATGGGTTGCCCACCTGCACGCCCTTTTAATGGTGGTAATATGGATGTTCGTGGTGCCAATCGGCACCTTTATTTCGAGATACATGAAAGGAAGTTGGGTAAAAATGAGGATCCTCAAGAAATACACATTCTGGTTTGGGATGCATTTCATCTCCAGCTTGGCAACTGCGACGGTGACGCTCTTCAGCATTGGTTTCATGCTTGCCACAAATAATCATTGGTACGCTGACCTTATCGTGGACAGATTGTTCACGTGGCACTCCATTTTAGGATTCATCATTTCCCTTTTCATTCTGATCCAACTTGGGCTTGCCTACACGATGATGAAGTACAAGGGAAAGTGGAAGAAGAAAATCGATTTTAAGATCAAGATGTGCCACGGGGTCATGGGTCATGTTATCCAGTACACGGGATGTAAGAGATTACAACTTTTAACCCTGTAAAATCAACAAAATGTAAAAAACCCTCTCGTTGGTCTCGTATGCTATTTTGCAGACGCATGTGTCTTTTTCTCTCGGTACGTGAGGGAAGGGTTCCATTGCGATTCCACCTCACAATTATTTTGGTTCGCCGCATGTTTCGTCCTCTTCCATATCATCATGTCCTACGGCGTCTGCTATTCCGACTTTGTTTTAGGGAGAAGTTCTTCCAGGATCTATCGCATATTTTTAGTGGATCACCATCAGAATATAGGGGGTGAGGCGACATTAGAATTAGAACAACTTCCGGAGGAAGACGAACCCGTAAATTAGTTTCTCAGAAATATCTCAAAATAATTATTGCAATTGCCGATTTATATTTAAAAAATATTTTCACTACAGGGATCGCTATTCCGAAAACCACTATTCTTCGCTTTCGTAATCGTCCTAGCAAGCTTCAACATTTACTTCATGTATCTCATGTGGCACCCAGAGGCTAAGGATTGCTTGACAATGCGAGCTCTGAGACCTGCGTCCACAAAATCTGATCAGGGAAAGCTGTTTAGTTGAAAATGGGACATTGTGTTTCCGGACGACTTCAAATCCAAATGAAAATATGCGTACTTCTTATTTATTTATATTCGAATTTTACGTAGGAAGGTGAAATACAAGATAAAATGAACCATTCGGAGTAGCATTATTAATTAGTTTACGAAAAGATAAAGTCATTATTAATATACCCAATAAAACCCCATTTGTTTGGTTTGAAATTATTTGAAGAAATTTTTTTTTTGTTTTAACAAACAGTCATTAATTAAAGCGATTCCTTCTTACTTCCAATGCACCCTTTCTTTAATTTTCTTTATGTCAGTGTTGGTGTTGTGCTACCTAAATTCTTAAAAAATAGCCAACTTTAGATTAATGCTGTATCAAATTAACAATTCTTTTGAACCGAGTAGCAGTAACTTTGTCAAAGGGGAGGAAAAATAAAACAAAGAGTTATAATTTACGAAAAGATAAAGTCATTATTAATATACCCAATAAAACCCCATTTGTTTGGTTTGAAATTATTTGAAGAAATTTTTTTTTGTTTTAACAAACAGTCATTAATTAAAGCGATTCCTTCTTACTTACAATGCACCGTTTCTTTAATTTTCTTCATGTCAGTGTTGGTGTTGTGCTACCTAAATTCTTAAAAAATAGCCAACTTTAGTTTAATGCTGTATCAAATTAACAATTCTTTTGAACCGAGTAGCAGTAACTTTGTCAAAGGGGAGGAAAAATAAAACAAAGAGTTATAATTTACCAAGAACCGTTGCTTAATTTACACAACGGCGATATTTTACTCATTTAGTCTGAGATTGCAATGAAGTAATCCGTAGTTTAACTTTAACCCTTTTGGTGAACTGCGCGATGTTAGCTTTTGAAGTGTTCATATCAGTATATATGTGAAGACTAATTTTAAAATTAAATGAGTTTTAGTTATACTCACACGAATTAAATCTGCTACATAAATACGTCTTGTTGCTTGCTCCTTTATTCAGGAGTTTAATATGAAAACTGGCAAGAAAAAAGACATGATCATGCCGGAATCTTCTTCTTTGCAGGAAAGCTTCATTCATGTTCATTCTCATTCATAATATCATCATTTTAGCTATGGCTTCCTCCTCTTGACTCTCATGAGCCAAGATAGGAAAAGAAAAGCCGAACCATTATGATATTGTATCACCTGGTCTGGTCTGGTCCCACAATCAGTCACTGATCCATCATGAGTCAGTCTTGTCTTAAGTTTATTTAAATTAAAATTTTAACAATGAGGGACACTGACGGGACCTCCACTCCACTGCTGGAAAATGAAGATGACATCATCGAAAACGACGAGGCTCATGACCATTCCTATCTCTTTGACATGGTCATGGATCACGCGGAAGAACTCGTCACATCCGGCATAAATTACGAGGAAGTGGAGCGATTCTGCTGTGACCCTAACTCCCTTCGCGACTTTTTCGAAAGTCGTGGTCTCTATTTCCGCAGGGAAAGTGAAGAGTGCTCATCAGAATCACAATCTCAATTGCATGACAGTTTGACTGAACCTAAAACTTTGGAAACAGGAAAATGTTCCTCAAAGCTTAGAAAAGTTCTACGACTTGTATTCTATGGCATCCTATGTCTCGTGGCATGCGTCATAGGCCACATAGCAATTTGTCATGTGCTGGATATTAATCCCCTCAAGTTCTTCCCCTCCATTCAGGAGAAACGATGTTTACTTCCGGCCCACCCAATTTTGATGGAGATGACTAGGCCTGTTGCAGACTGTGGGTTTTGTAAGATTCATAAGGACCAAATTGTCATCGAAATGGCGACTACTCCAACGAATGAAGAATTCGCAAAAGTCGCTTATTTATCAAAGCCTGTTATCATCAGAGGTGGGGGGAGGAAGGGAGGGATGCCAGAGGGCTTTAATTTTGAGAAGTTAAGGGATATCTTCCAGTCTGAGCCTGGTGGTGTAGATGCCGTTTCGGAGGAATGTCAGTTCCTACCGTTCCGAAGTCCTTTTACGAGCTTGAGGGAAGCCTTTGACAAGATCGCTTTGAATTCCAGTTTTGATGAGCCGTGGTACATTGGATGGTGAGCACAATTAATTTATTATTTCTCCTAAAGTAAATGATTCAAAGTAAACTACTTTTTAACAGGAGCAATTGCCATCCAGGTGTAGCTGCAAAATTACGAGATTTGTTCCCCCGTCCTAATTTTCTGCCAGTGGATTCAAGCTCCTCAGCGATTGACTGGATCTTTATTGGATCGCCGGGACTAGGAGCTTCAATGCACGTAAGAGCTTTTAAAAATGCATCAAAATTATGTTCATTTGACGGTATTTACTTCATGATATTTTAGATTGACTACGTGAAACGGCCCTCGTGGCAAGCTCAATTATCTGGAATTAAAAGGTAACTTTGCATAATTTTCTACCCAGCTTTCGATTGCAATTTTGCGTATTTTTTGTTCTTTCTTTTAATTTCAGGTGGATACTTCACCCACCGCCTGAATGCGAAGCAGTTTGTCCAGAGTCCGTCACCTTTAGCATAAACCCCGGCGATTTGCGTAAAGAATCATATTGAATATTGAAGTTCAAACATTTCCATGTATATTTGTAAATATACAAATTACAATTTATATTTTTAAAAATTCTTTTGTCTTTTATTTAGTATTTTTGGAAACGAATTGCTGGTATCACCAAACGCAAATTATAGATGAGGGCGGCTTATCTATCAGTATTGGATCCGAGTATGACTAAACTACTTTCTTCATGTTGGCGTTGATGACTATGACTATGAATAGTAATTTTTGAATTCTGAATTTATTTACCGACCATACATCAAATCAAAATGAATAAAATAAGACTGATTACTTACTTAAGTAAAGTATAGATGATGTTATTTGTAGAATATTTTTAATTTGACGATTACATCATTTTTGCAAGAAGAGAATTTAAAAGTTTGACAGGTGGAATATTTATTTTTTCATTTACATACCAATAATTAATTGATGAAAATTGCCATATTAAACATATATATTTAGTATGAGGAGTAAGATTCGATTCGATGAATTAGCAAAGAAAAATGTTCTTTGTCGCCCCATACTCCAAAAATTTTTTGAGCGGTATGTGCGTGCACATGCATTTAGATGGGCAATCTTTGACCATTTCTTCAGCACATTTTTTTACGAAAGTACCTGTTTCATTATCGGTTCTCAAGTTTTGGTACATGATGAATGAAATTGAAGCCCTTTGTTGGTTATAGTTATACATATCGTGAAAAAATTATATGCATAATAAAATATGTAAAATACTTGTTCGTTTTCTGTTCATGTCTGTGGTGATTGCGAGTGTGTCTTTTAGTCTTGTGTCTTGACAGTGTTATAATAAAACATTTTATAGCTGTCTCTCTATTCTTGTGGTTGTAAATTGAAATCTACCGTGAGGTTTCAAAATGAGTTCGGAAGCGAACTTGGAAGTTGAGGAAACAAAGAATGGAAGCCACAGTGCCAGTGACTCTGGTTTCAATGATGCGGACGAAAATGACAATACCACCACTTGTACCAGTGTCAAGTTACCTGAATTGGGGAAAGATGAGGGAAGTAGAGGAGATGGGACCAAAAAAGTGGAGAAGTTGGAGGCTCCTTCAGAGGAACTTCGATGCATTCAGAAACAAGTGCTTATTGAGAAAATGATGACTGGAAAAGCTTCGCCTAAGAAGAAGATGGTGGAGGAAACTGAAGAAAAGATGGAAACGGAAGAATCTGAAGGTATTTAACTTTCTTTAAAGTTGAAAGCTTCTTTAAATAAAGTTTAAAATTTTGCAGCTGCTGAAATTAAAATTATGTACGTTTATTTATAGAATGCAAGAGACAAGAACCAAAACGCAAAAAGAGAGACCCAAAGGGAACTATGCCACCTCCTCGTAAAACGTTCAAGCTACAATCATCAGTTTTGGACCGTGTCAAGTCATTTCTTCCTCAATTAAAGACTGCCAATGATACCTTAATTCGTCTCCCTGATCCTTCCAAGCTTTCCTTAGAGTCCGATTCCGATCTCGACGAAGTAGATGGGAACTCATCTCCAGCTCCAGTACCGGGACCCAGCTCATCAACATCAAAAGAGAATAATGAAAATCATAAAACATTTGTGGAAATGAATCTTGCTCTGTACGCTGAATCCGGATCGGATACTTCTTCTGAAGAAGAGGATGACTCCTTACCTCAGAGAAAGATCAAAGGTCTGCCTGAGATTTCTTCGAAGAAGGTGAAACAATCTAGTCCATCGAGCAAACCACTTATTGAAGAGACTAAGAATCAGGAAAGCCCCAATTCTCTGCCAGAAACTTTGAATTCATCACAACCCGTATCAAAATGTACAATCAGAATTAGCGAAAATGCAAATGCCTCAAAATCTCAGGAAGGTGGTAACGAAGTTCCAGGTCCAACTGAATCGACTCTCACGGGTAAAGTAGAAGTGTAAAGAAATAAGTTCCAACTAAAATTACGTCTGCAATTATTTGAGTCATGATCTTTCTGGAGAAAGTTATATAAATGATTTCATTTACAAAAAGTTTCTTTTTTATATAAACTTTATCCTTTTTTCTTGTATGCTTCCGATAAGAAAATAATTTTCAAGTATTGTTTTTTAAAACTTGAGCAATTTTGTGTGATCGTTTGTAGCGTCCCCTCTGCAATGTCAATCCGGGTTAGTCTTTGTTAATTCCTTCGTTTTTTTAAATATCCGTCCGTCGTAAGAGAAGTTATAGTTATGTCAGGAATTATCAACAGCAGAGAATGATTGAAAATAGCGGGCGGAAACAACCAACCTTCTAACACTTTTTACAATCAACTGAACATTTACAACTGTAAATGTAAAGTATCTTGTTTTGCAACTAATAAGAACTATTGCTAATTTTTCCTATTCTGACTTAACGTTAGGTATTTTTTACTTAAATCAATTCTTCTAAACGATTGCTAAATCATCAACAGTAGATAATTCATACTTGTGTATGCAAAAGAACTGCTAAAAATATGTTCATGTCCTTAAAAGTTTATATTTTTGCCGATTTCCAAAACTTCTAATATATTTGTACTGTAAATCACTACAAATCTCACAATCAGTCCCGATGAATAAAAGCCATTTTTTCGGTGGTATTTTTGTATTCCTAATTCTAATTCTCATCTAGAGAACTATAGAAAAGATCCTGTCTTTAGTTACCTACTTATGATTATATTTCTACTTTTCAGACTGGTGCATATTCGCATTCCGAAAGTCATTTCACTTCGTGTTCGTCAATGTCATCTTGCCAGTCATTTCATTTTTTCATGAAAATGGAAAAGAGTAATCA
>JAHZMX010000120.1:0-10371 GCA_027743895.1 Seira musarum
GGACGTTTGCCCCTCTGGACAGTTGCCCCTTTGGACACTTGCCCCTTTAATTCATTCTTAAGTTATCTAGGTATTTGGCTAGTCATACGTGTTGTTTTGCAAATTAACGAGGTTTTATTTGCATTTTCAAATGCTAAGATACAAATATAGTTCAACTATGACATAGTTTCTCTTGGAAAACATTAAATGAATTAAGGGGCAACTGTCCACAAGGGCAAATGTCCAAGGGGCAAATTAGGTGGGGCAACTGTCCAGGGGGCAAGTGTCCAAGGGGCAAAATGGGTAGAATCCAGTCAACCCCTCTATACCAGCCAACAGGTGCTATTTTTGTTGTTGAGTACCACGACGTTCGATTTTTATTTCATTTTCGGACTTACTACGGAACCCCCTCCAAGTGCCCCCCAATCGCATATAGCAGAAATACTGTGTTGATCAGCATTTTATTCTGAACAAGAAACCGTTTTCAAATCACTGCAAAAATATCCGGGTGATTTTAAATTCTGATTTTATTATCGAATTACCCAAATATTTTTGCAGTGATTTGAAAACGTGTTCTTGCTTTAAAAAAATGCTGATCAATACAGTATGTGTGGTGTATACAGGGGGCACTTGGGGGGGGGGGTTCCCTTGTTAGTCTCTCGATGGACGAAAACGAAGAACCTGGTAAAACAGGTTTAACGGTTAAAAACGGTACAAAACGATTTCTTTGTGAATGTCCCATATAAAGAGAGTTTTAATGTAACGGTAATACTGATTATGATTGTGAGTGGAACTGGAAATGAATTGTCAATGTCGTCAATTCAGTCAATCGCATTATTATTGACTTACTTAAATGGAATTGCTCAACAGTTATTTTCATGAGAAGTGTTTTGCTCAAATCAAGTTTTGACAGAAATTGCATCAATGATCTTCTCATTCTTTTTTTTTTTACAAAGCTTCACTGATGCGAATCCGATTTAGATTTTCCAAAAACAGACATTTACGTATGTACAGTTACATACGCAACACAAACCCAAGCACACCAGCTTGAGCGGATCCGATGCGATCTCCTGGAAAAAAATGTGTCCAGGTGAGCAAATCTCATTCCATAGCTCATGGCTCATGAGTCATGATTCATGATCATTAGCGTAATTGACATCACATCAGAACGTCTCCTGCTTTTTTAAAAATAAGTGATGTGATGAGGATGACGCTTGTTTTTTCCAGCTTTTCTATTTTTGAAGAAAGGAAAAACTAAATTTAAAGCTTCACTGAATTGAATCACTGTAAATGACAAATGACGTGGGTAAATATAACGGACCTAACTGAATGGGGGAACGTGAGCTTCCTCGTTTTCACTAAAATTAGATGGAAGTAAACTGTTTGCTTTCCTTTTAGTTTCACTTCACTGTCATGTCACTCGGCAAATTGAAATCACGTCATTCCAGTCAAGTGAGAAGGAAAAAAAGGGAAAATACGGATGTGTAAAAAAAGCTGAAGTAGTTTTTTATAGACCAAATAACAGATTCATGACTAATCTAATAAGTAACGGTATGTGATTCTTCAATTTTTGGTCTGGCACGGCTAAATTATAATTACCCCAGAAAATAAGTGATCCAGAAGTCCAGATGAGGTTTTACTCTTTTTCATTTGAGCGATGTATGATGATTAGGAGGATAGAGCAAAATAACGGATTTCCAGGCAAACCTCTTTTTCATGAGCTTTACGTAATAACGTATTTAACCAAAAATGAAAAAGAAGTTCCCTCGATTCGTTCGATGTTTTCTAAAACTCAACGTATTTGAGAGTTTATAACGGATTTGCTCGTCCTTGATGTTCATTAAAATATTTTCAGGTTTCTATTTCAATAATAATTCTGGTATGCAATAACGGATTCCTCATTCGCACTTATTTGTTATGATTTTATAACGGATTGAGAATCGAAAGCCTCTAAAACCTCTGCGATTTAACCTGAACATCCAAATTTTATGTGCCAAAATCCGTTACGATATAACGTCATCGGAAGTAAAATAAACGCATTAGATTGAAATCATCGTCAAAAAAAGTTCAATGAAGTGCAAGTCTCTGAGACTCCGCTTCCGTCTTTGATTTCACCTTAACTGGAGCAGAAACAAAAAAATAATTCGATTTTGAATTCAAATTCAGAACGTGCGTCATATTCTTTTTATTTATATTTAGCTCCCACTTTTTCCAGTAAAAACAAAAATTCATTCAATTTCCCTTCCAATTCCAATGAAGTTATATTTTCCTTTGAGAAAATTTTTGCGAAGCCTTACAAGCTTACTTCCTTACATCACATTACATTACATTTACCTGAAATTTTCAAAATGGCAAAAGGTGAAACCCTCCTTAAAAATAGTATCATCATCATCATTATCGTTGCATACGCCTTTCCAGTCGATGTCAAGTCAAATGCAGAAGACTCAAAATGCTTTAATAATTTTGACATTGAAACGTCATTCGACGTCGACATCGTCATTTCTTTTTTACTTCGTTTTCTTTTTCTCAGATTACAATTAAGTAAGTAAAGTAAAGGTACACGCCACTCTTTTCATTTCATAACGAAAAAAGAAGAAGGAGGAAAAATGACTTAAGTAGCTCAAATGCAATTACATTTACAATATTTACAATCACAGCAATGCGTACCTACCTACCTTGCCCCGAAGCTGCAAGTTTGACTAGACTAGAGGAGCTTATGTTATGCTTTAGGTACTCATATTTTTTTTTCTTTTGCAATAGCTCCGTTCATTTACATAAGCACTGCATCCCTTTCCTGGACTGGACATGGATTGGACTGGATTGTTCTTGTCTTAAGTTCAATATTGATCCAATTAGAAAAAAAAAATAGTCACCCAGTTTATGTTACCGATGGATATTTTTTCAGGGAAAAAAATGTCTTCGTTGATTTAGATTTTCAATCCAACTGCATTTTTAGGGAGGTATTGCATTCCATTCCATTTGGGAATTGAATTGACCCCTGGCTCGAGAGTCATGAAGAAGGTAGGGATGGTAGTGGGTTTTTAACGGTAGTTAAGTGGGAAATGAGATTTAAACGTAATTGAACTGGAACAATAATATATTTTTTGCTATGTAGTAACGGATTAATACAATAATGATTAAATACTTGTTAAACTACAAATTGAATTAAATTACGGATTTGTTGTTTTATGTTGGTGGTAAAAAATGAAAGCCCATTTTTATTTTATAACGGATTTTCTGGTTATAAAATAAGTTCTTGCGTACAATATCGTAACAGCAATAACGGATTTGACACAAATTCCTTGAATTGTCGGTAATTTCACTAGAATTTCCCATTTACTCCGTGATGGAATTTTTGAGTTACAATGAAAACCCTGTAATTTTTTAACGGATATTTAGCCAAATCAAAACATGAACGAAATACCCGTAACGAATTTGCAATCTTACTGAAATCGAACTAATTTAATTCCATTTAATTCATATGTCATTAAAAACCCAAAACCCACGGGTATTTTTCCATCCCTGACTCACTTTTTTCTCCAAATTTCATGAACTGCCTAGAACCAAGATCATCCATTTCCTTTTCATCGTCTCATCATTTCTTTTCTTCTAAATTTACATAAATCATTTGGCCTGGAAGGCTCGAATGCACCAAAGTCAAATGAACAGTGTCGTTGACGTCTTCATGAAGCCTCGCCTGGCTTGGCTTTGGCTTCGGTTTCTAAATGTAGGTTATGTTATAGCATAGCATTTTTTTCATGTCCAAAAATGGAAATATTTTCTCGATAACCGAACTGAACCGACATCCTATCCATTTTTCATGAATCATATCAACTCATAATGCATTTTCTTCTACCTCACTTACCTACACAGTCAGTCCTACCTTAATCATTCCTAATTAAATTAGTTTCCCGTGTCCCTAGCACAGTCCACTCCGTTCCCCTCCAGTCCCGCATAAACTCGAACGTATCTACCTACCTCCTTCCAAGCATTATGCATATGAACATCCCTTATTCCACGAAAAAAAACTGAAGCGTCCATTACCACTACCACAGCTTCTTCATTTTTCTTCGGTAGGATGGATCCATCTAAATTGGATTTAATATGACGAAAATGCAGATCATTCGATTTCCTTTCAACTTCAACATTTTTTTTTCTCTGGTGGCCTGACCAAAAAAGCAAGCGAAGTGGAATGCCTAATTTTAATGGTCGTGGTTTTCATCATATCATTCCTTAAATAATTAGTCATATTTTAATTCCTTCAATATTTTTTCAAGAGTTCACAATCATCCAAGCCAAACCCAAGGCATTTTGGAAAGAAAAATCTCGAGAAAAAAGTAGGCATTCCTCAGTCTCCACATCCATTCATCTCGGAGCGACCTACATAAGCACATCTAGTCCTTCAGCTCTTGACGAAGTCAAAGTCCTTCTTAAATATTTTTTCCAGTGAATTTTCCTGGACATTTATTTTCCTCAAGTTCAAGTTGTAATCCTCAAAAAATAAATCGTTTTTTCCAAAGTGTTAAAAAAAACTGACGTTCAATTCAACGTTTCAAGTTTGTGAAGAAAACGAAACGGAACGACGTGTCAACTCCGACGATGGAAGCTCAAGAGAAGATGAAACCAGTGCCAGAAGAAGAAGAGCCAGGAAAGGGGGCATTCCGAGACTTGGAAGCAATAGAAGTGAAGAAGAAGCCGGATGGTATTACTGCTATTGCAGAAGAAGAAGAGGAGAAGGATAGACATGGACTAAAAAATGATGTGGACGTGTTAGACAAAGAGTTGATCATGTTAGCAGGCCGAGCAGCAAAAAGGGTTAGATCACGTCGTACAAACTTGGATATTTCAGAAGAAGTTGAAATGAATGAGGATTACAAACTTCTGACTAAAACTATATCAGAAAATACCGATACATCTACTACAACGAGTGCTAGTCATACTGAAACTACTGATGATGGTGACGACGACAAAGTGGATTCAACTTCTGCTGCTGCCACTACAGCTACAGCTACAGCTACTACGTCTATTGATAAGGATTACGTAAATAGCGATGGTGATGGTGTTGGTTTGGTTGTTTGTGAGTATAAAACTGAAGTGCTGCCCACCACACCACAGTCAGAAGAGCAAGAGCAGTCAGAAGAGAAAGAAGTAGAGCCTCTACAAAAAACCCACGATTATTACGACTACATTTCTCAAGTTGGAGTAGTTCTCGTTAAAGCGTGGAACGGGTTGCACTATTTCTTTGTGACCATTCTCTTCCTCAACTGCGTTCACTTTGCAAAACATCTTTACGATTTGTATTACGAAAACCAAAACCAAATTCCTGAACAAGAAGATCAAAAAAGTGAAGTTGAAGTTGGAAAGGGTGAGGAAAACTCAAGTGAAAATTCATCTCCAAAATCATCAAGTGACTCAGAAGAAACTGCAGAAATGAGTCCAAACACATTATCAATTCAGAATACCCAAGAGGCGGTTGTGGAACAAGCCCAAGAGGCATTTGCATTGATGGCGGCTGCGGCTGGAAAAGCAGAAAATGAAGTTGTCCTAAAGCCGGAAATCACTATTATTAATGCAGAAAATGAAGTGATAAAAAATTCTCCAGAAAAACAAGAGGAGGATGATGTGGACAGTGCAGTGGAGGTTGATAGACGTGACTCTGTGGACAGTCAGATTTCAACGACTTCATCCACACAATCCGGAAATCTTGCTGATGCTGATGAAGATGCAGGAAGTGAAGATGGATCTGGATCTGGATCTATTTCCGGTTCTGAAATGAAGAAAAATGAAGCTCCCGATTCAAAGGAAGTTGCACAGAGGATTATCAATCAAGTTGAGTCTATGTTCTCCGATGAGCATTTGGCTAAAGATGGATTCCTCTTGAAACACGTGAGGCGCAGATCTGATGGTTTTGTCAGCTTGAAATTGGTCGCTGGATTGAGGAAAGTGAAGCAAATCACGAGGGATTTTCCTGTAGTTTTGAATGCACTGAAGGAATCGCAGAAGTTGGAAGTGAATGCGGAGGGGACGAAAGTGAGGAGAGTNGTGAGGCGCAGATCTGATGGTTTTGTCAGCTTGAAATTGGTCGCTGGATTGAGGAAAGTGAAGCAAATCACGAGGGATTTTCCCGTAGTTTTGAATGCACTGAAGGAATCGCAGAAGTTGGAAGTGAATGCGGAGGGGACGAAAGTGAGGAGAGTTGAACCACTTACGAATTATTTGAAGACTGTGCCCATTAAGTCGAAGGAGAAGGAGGGGAAGGATGGTGCTAGCTCTAATGATGAGAATACACAGCCTCAGGGTCAGAAGGAAAATAATCAGAGTGCCAAGTAAGTCAAAAAATTAAATTATTTTTATTAATTTTTGGGAAGTGTTCATAAAATACAATTGGAAATGACAAATAGTTTTGTGAAATGTGCAAAGTGGTTTGAGCTTCTTTTCTCGTTCAGTTTGGGTTAAAACGGATTTTGGGGAGTTTAGAAAATTTGTGAGATGATGATACAAAAATGTGTTGGGGTGTAACGGATTTTTAGGAAGATTTTGTGAATTGTGTGCAAAATTTTTTTATTTCAATTTTAACGGACAAGTTAGTTGTTTAATATCACTTCATTAACAATCAAATCCGTTATTTCCAGCTCTGATTGGATAATTTTGGATTCAAAGTTTAAGAATTTTTTATTTCAAATGCAAATTCGTTATAAGTTTAAAGCTGGGATTTTAATGCTTGAATTGGTCGAATCCGTTATTACTTGTTCAAATCTATCGCTGTTCGAGAAGATCGAGTAGAGTTGATTCATTAACGTCAAATCCGTTATGCACTCATTTTGAAGTCTCATCCACTCACAAATGAATTTGTCAACTCTAATTTGAAGACAATGTGCATTTTCTGAATGAATCATTGATTTCCACTAATTTTTTCTTCTCTTTTTCTTTCCTTTTTCTCCAGGTCTGGCTCCAAACCCGGAAAAGAGAACCGCTCCCAAAGCAGACGCAACAGTGGTTTCCAGGGACAAGACCAACAAAACCGTAATACCGGTTCCAACTCCCGACGCAACAGCAACACCAACAACCGTAAGAGCAGCAACGCCTCAACAACCTCCAGCAACGGAGGTTCCCGTCATAACAGTTTCAGCAAGCCCCCACCACTCCTCCAGCAATCCACAACAATGCATCCCGCCGACTTGTTCCGTAACGTTTACACGATGACAGCTTACTCCTCCAACTCGAATTCCTCCGGCTCTGGAGAAGATTGTCAATCTCCCCAAGTAGTCCGCCGACGTGGAGGCTCCCTCCCAGTTTCTGCTCTGCAACGCCACTCAACCGGAAACGCGTTTCTCAGTCCAAATTCATCCCCACCGAGAAATGGTCATGGTCAACCTTCCTTCTACACTCTCGGTCCTCATGGTGGAGCCCGTCCAAAGTCAAACAGTTATTGTGAGGGTGCAGGCCCTTCCACACTTTTACACTCTCGGTCCTCATGGTGGAGCCCGTCCAAAGTCAAACAGTTATTGTGAGGGTGCAGGACCTTCAACCATTACGATGAGCCCGTGGCTCCAGAGGAGGAAGGCTAGTGCATCAACCAGACTGTCCCAAGGTGAGTTGGTCATCACTGAGGTGATCCGGCAACCAAGAGGACCTGATGGAACGAAGGGATTCCAACCTGGATATAGGACCATGATCATTGAGGAAAGACTTCAGCAGCAGAAGAATTCTGCCGTCTCAGCTTAAAAATTAAATTTATTCTTAGGGCAGCAAAGATAGGTTTATAAAAAATGCCATTAAATTAAAATATCTTAAGATTTTGTGTTGTGTTTGTTGTGCTGGTACATGATATACAATTACAATTATAATTTTAAAAAATAATTCAATTTTCGTAAGAAAAATAATTTTTACGAAATAAGTTAAGTACTTATTTACCTGTGCCGAGTGATCACATTTAACTTGTGCTAAAAGAAAAATAATGCAATCAATTTTTGATTTTGTGGGTGATTTTTTCATTTATAAATAATGATTTATTATTGTTTTTTTGAAGAAGAGTTTAATTTAGCGTATTTAAAGACAGAAGAGAAGGGAGTAGGAAAATATGAATACATTTTTTTTAGTATTATTTATTAAGATGATGATTTATGAAGATGGATGATGTGTGCTTAAGTAAGAAATCTTAAGTATGTTTAAAAAAGAATTTAACATCTTTGTTACCTTTTGTTGAATTTTTTTTTGTTTCTTTTTTTTCATTTCATTTTACTATTTATATTATTATTATTATAGAGATTTTTTTTTGTTTTCTTTTTATGGAGAAAATAATGTTTAAAGAGGAGAGAAATAAATAATTGTGTATGCATTTGTAATGCATAAAATTTAATGATTTTTTTGGAAATTGCAATTAATTGCGCATCATTTTATAAAATACATTGTGCATGAAATGGCTCATTATTTAAAAATCAGAATTCTTGGAAAATTGATTACGTCTTTCTCAAAGCATGCATGCATGTTATGATCATGTCACATAAGCATCAATAGCAACATGTTTTTATTCATTTTGTTTTTGCATTAGTCATTGATTCGCAAATATCAGTTCCAGTTTCATTTTTGAACTTGATTTTAGTTTCTTGGAAGTTACATTGGCGCAGTATTTAATCTCATGTCATTTTATTTATTTATGTCACTGCATTGGCGCTTGGAATATGAATTATTTTCTGTCATTTTGCGTCATTTGAATTTTTTGGCGAATTCATGGACATGGGAAATACCACCGCTTTCATTGAACCTCGAGAGGGAAGAAAATCTGCTCTGTAATCCTCATCAAATCCGTTATTATTAGGTGAAAGCAGAATTGAATTCGCAAATGTTTTAATCGTCAACAAATCCGTTTTGAAGTATCCGATTTTGGTGTATTCATGTTGTACTGAATTTAATTGATTTCAACGACATCCGTTATCTCCGGCCGAGAGTAGAGTCGAACGGAATTTTAGAATGTTTCAATGTCCCCCGAATGCTTCGTAATTAATTTATGGTCCAGTTTTTGTGGGACGATGGGATTTCATTGGAATGTAATTTACACCGTAAAATCCATGATTTTCAATCGCACATATTTTTTTCTGTTACTGACCTCATCCTTGAAACGTAGACATATCAAAACAAGAAGAAAAAAAAAATTGGTCAAGCTTCAATTTTCAATTCAACTTTGGCCACAATATCATTTTTGTTATACCCACTTTCATTTTTTACTTTATCCTTCGTCCCTGTTTTTTGACAATATTTTTTTCGGAAAGAAAAAAAATGAGAACAATCGCCAATTGCAATTGCAATGGAAAATAATAGAAATAAATATATATTTTTTCTCGTTTTTCTTGAATGATTCACGAAAAAAAAAATGAGAACAATCGCCAATTGCAATTGCAATGGAAAATAATAGAAATAAATATATATTTTTTCTCGTTTTTCTTGAATGATTCACGAGGTCACCTCAAAACCCGATTCGATTTCGATTCCCTTTCTTTCGCTCTTATTGGAATGAATTTTAGTGAGAAAATGAGTGGACTGAATTTGCTTATTGCGCAGCGGAACCGTCGAGAAGAGAAAATTGCACACGAGCAAAGGAGGAGCAAGAGCAACTTCAACTGCAACGGATGTAAATCGCATGCAAAAATGCAATGAAATAAATATTCAGAGATGGCTTTGGACTAAAAGGGCAATCAAAAAATTCTTTAGATGCAACGGATTGGATTGTAAGTTAATTTTAAAAAAATATTTTTTCGTTCTGTATTCGATCAATAATAACGGATAAATAAATGTAGAGCAGGATATAACGGATTTGTAATATTTACGGGTAAATAAATGTTACAGGAACAAAGTAATATACAGAAGCACGAAATCCGTAAAACTGTGATCTTCGATCGAGATGGAAGCTTGTGGTATTAGGTCAAATTAAATCAAAGTGGTGGAGATGGAAACTTTACGGTTAAGGAAACGGTTAAATTAAATTACTAGATCCACCACGGGAAAAGTAGTGTTTTACGGTTGAGTCAATTGAATAAAATTCGCTAGGATGAAATAACGGATTCGTAGTTTAATTCAAAGTCTCAATTAACGTATTAGGTCATTGAACAGTCGATACGACAATAAAAGATTTAAACGTTTTCCTTTCCCCTGAATTCCACATGATTATAACGGATTTATTGAAATATAAACCTGCTTAAGCTACAAATACGTATAATATAAAATAACGGATTTACTAAAACATTTAAATTTGCCCAGTAGTGGAACAAATGGTTTTTTTTTTTTGCTAAAACCACTTCCTCCATAATTGGATTTTCTCTCTTTCACATTTTTTTCAGTTCAAGTCGAGTGCAATTTTTATTGCTTATGATGTAGTTATGCAGTAGTGAAAATGGG
>JAHZMX010000121.1:0-11777 GCA_027743895.1 Seira musarum
GCACGAACTGTACATAGAATTAATTTAGTATAAAAGGGGCTAAAGGCTATTTTTAGTCGTATGGAGGCTAACTTTGGAGGCATGGGGCAACTTCCCCCAGGGGTGGCTAAGTTTTATTGATATTTTAGTTGAGTTGGTGCCAATGGTCAACTTCTAAGGGTGCGGTTCTAACCGTCCCTCCGTTTTGTTAGGTTTCCCCCACATAAGCAGCCGACGTATGATTTGGAATCTACGTCTTTTGCCGAGAATTTTGATCCTGTTAAAACTACAATTAATGCATCTGCCATCTGTGCTGATCTAATCTAAAAGTCGTGTGGCGTCGTGGAGCAAGGAGTAAGTCCAACGATTTTCCTGAGTCTCAAAGATATATCCTCCAAAAAGTCTCTGAATTTTATTAAAGTACATATTTTACCACTTTCCGTATGACTTCAAGTCATTGACTTGCATTATCGCATCGCATCTCATGAAAATTAACGAACGTTCTTTGAAACTTCAATGAAAAGCATTCCTCCGCCTCCTCTTTGACTTTGGATTCACTGTTCCTTCAAATAAATATTTCTAGTGTATTTTGCGCCCGGGAAAGAATGCCTCTGCAACGCAACGTTCCCTGCTCTCGTTATTGAAATTCTGTCCGAATTCTGTCCGAGTTGGACACGGTGCTGATTTTGGTTAAAGTTGGACACGGTTGGGGATTTTGAGTGTCACCTTTGCTGGTTGGAACGAAATATGAATTTCGATGAAGCAGTTTCTAGTCTAACGGGGGGTTGAGATGGGGCTCATTGTCAGTTGCAGTTCCTGGATTTGTAATCATTATGACGATGGCGATGGGTGTCATCAGTCATCATATCATAATTATTACGTAGCTGACTCATCAGCGGAGTATTGATTTCTATTGAGTATTGAGATTGGGATGTCTGTGTGTCTGTCCGTCTGAGCAGATGATAACTATTCTGAAGACGTAATCAATTGACCTCAAAAAGGTTCCTGGCGTACTGGGATAGACAATGATTTCTTTTCAGCAAGAAATAACGGCAGGGTCAAAGGTTGAATTTTATTTTACACTGCACATATGTCTTTCAAGAGGTTATTTCGAAAGGTCTTGAAAAACTGATTGTCAGTCAGCCTTTTATTTAAAAATTCGGAAATTTTTTACCGGCAACGGTCCCGGCGAATAAATCGTTTTTATTGAACATGGCGTGTGACATCTCATTCGACAGGTCTCTTTTAACTTTTTTATGCATGAGTTCTGTGGTGTCATGACATGACTTTCATGGACCGCTTTGAAGGATCCAAGTCCAAGCAAAGAGCTGTTTTCTTTCACAGCGTATGGAGCTTGGCAGACCACAAAAAACCGTATTCTGAGGACAACTCTGTTGCATCTAAACCCCTTGTCAGCCACATCACTATGGCAGTTTTATTTTAATTTTTTAAATTCGTCAATGATTCAATGCGTTTTTCATGGAACATATATAACTTGTGATAGCTCCTTTGACTGACGTCTTCGAGCTCTTTTCGTGTATGATAATGATATGTCAGTGTCGTCTTCGATAATGTCGTCGTTGGGTTTTGGGTTACTCGATAGCTGAGGTTGCGAAGAAGCTCGGGTACAGAACAGACTTTAAGCTTTGACTGTCATGGTAAGCGGAGCGACCATGCACAATACTGCTTTGACATTGGCTTTGGATGTAATGGTAAGCGGGTTTACCATGCTATGTTGCTTTTGCTTCAGGCTACTGGTAGCATGGTAAGGATTCTTACCATGACGCTGTGATGATGATTTTGGAACGCTTGCTCTGCCTCGCTTTCGCTTGCTTTTAACGACGACGGGTGAATTGATGAATTAGGGAAGGACCAGCCTTTCAAGTTTCAAGGCAAATAATCATATATATAATGTGTGATTGCCTAATTTTGGTGTTGAATGTTCTCAGAAACTATTCAGTCGACAGAAAAACGGTTTTGACCGTTAGGAAGGTCAAGCGATTGAGAGTGCGGTAGTGACATTTTTTTCNCCAGCCTTTCAAGGCAAATAATTAGAAATAAACGATGCCACGAAATAAGCAGAGAACTTAATGTGAACTAACATTTATTCTACTTCTGCAATTAACGAATAACAATTAATTGACAGGATAATCACTTAATTAATAAACGTGACTTAATAAACTAGTGAACAGATAACTTTAATCAAAATGCCTAATTAATTATGAATTGAAATGTAATTTTATCTTGAGCAGAACTCTATTGCTAATTGAACTTGAACTCGACCAAGCTCTGAGAACAACTCGCTTGAACTTCCAAAAGTGAACTGAACTTAAAAGTAAGAATGTACAGGAGAGTACACAGGAAAATAGTGCATGTGACATATTTCAAAACTAATACATCGAGATGGGGAAAAGTGAAATAAAATGAATGTGCATTAAAATATAAGTAAATAGATGGACGACAAATGGGTCGTCTTCATAACGCGTACATCTTCTATGGATCGCTTCCCTCGGCGGAGACAATGAAAGAAGGAGTGAAATAAGCACCATCTTCTACCGATGCTGTAATTGGCACTTTGGTCTTCTAACCAACGAGCGTAAAAAAACTATTTTGTTCGGTCAGCAATTGTAATTGTAATATTCGAACTTTTACTTTTTTCGTCTGAAAATGACACGTCAAGAGCGAACCGAACCTTTTTTGGATCAGTCCCTAGAGAATGGGTGCAGAGATTTTCAAGAAAACTTATTCTTCGGGATATTTATTTATTTTTTTGGTCTTTGTACTTCCAGTACAATTGTAGTGGGAGGTATTCATATAAAAATTGCAGCCTTTTAAAAGGGATCATAGATCATGGTTCTTTTTCTCTGTACAAAGAGGGAAGATTGAAGGATTAAAGCTGGACTATTGTAAAGGAAAGGATATATGGCAGAGATGGATACATCTGCCATTATTAAAGCTATTACTAAAGCCCTACTTAAAATAAACACAGGTTATCCGTACATATATTGCCCCGTCATTATCACCGGTAATTGATAGTCCTACTGAAAATGCTCGCTTTCGAAAAAAATATATTTGTACATGAGTTTTAATTCGATGATGTATCGTGTTATTAATCGGTTGCTCTTACTCGTTCAGATATGACTATACTTTTTTCTAATGAATTACGTAATAGGTTCGTCCAACATGTTTATGGAGACAATACAAAAAAATTAGCAACGCATATTAAACAAATGTTTTTACTGTGGATTCTTTTTTGTTTCATACGATGACAATAAAGCGAAATAATTTCAGGTTCTATCTGAACAAAGTAAACATGATAGCCATGGCCCAAGTCGAAAATAAATTATTCACGATTCAAAGGGTGGCAGTTGGCACAATAAAGAGGAAATGCAAGACTAGCTCCCTTACCATAAATTAATTATGGTGCACAAAACTGAGCAGGCGAGCGAGCATCACATCACATCGTTCATACATTGGGCACATTAGCCCATCGGGACAACAGTTTGTAGTAGTTTGCAACATTATTGAACACTCATTTCAGTGTTTTGCCAAAGTAAATGCATATGCCTAGTCGGCCATTATCATCGCCATTCTACATCTAAATGTGATATTATATGGCAAAAGTTTCTATCCAAATTTCACAAGTAATTCTAATCCATTTTTAGAACTTAATTTTGTCAATTTCAATTCAGTCCAAAATTCAATGAGTCCGCAGTAAAGTGAAATGTGTGTGCTTTTGGCTCTGTACTTTTTGTTGAATGGGTATATGTGGTGGCGATGGTGGTAGCATTATACCATTACCAATTTAATATTGAATTCATGCGTAACCGTACTTCCCGTTTTTCTCACTTCCCATCACAATCACATATTTTTTAATCCTCTTCTCAAGCTTAGAGAATATATTACATAATATCCAGTAAGTGCAAACTAACCATATCGTCACGCAAGAACAAGAAGTACCTCACATGTGAAAAAATATCACATGCAAATTATCCCTTAATATTACAAAACTTACTTGGTCTATATAAGTTAGGAACGTGTATGTATGAGCTCAGCAAGTCTGGAAAATTTGATCACTACCCTTTTCCCCTCTTCATATTTTCCACCTTCTCTTTTCCACATGAAATATGAGATGTGTCTCTGAATAATTGACTCATCCCTCAAAACCAAACTTCATAATTTACATCCCATAATCCCTTACATTCAAGCCTTCCAATACCAATATTAAATTTTTTTCATAAAGTAATTTCCTTAAAATCCCTACTTCCCATTTTAGTTTGAAATGTGATACTTTGTATCAGGATCAGGTTGGCTCAACTAAAAAACTTCCCATCGGTCGGTCGTGGTTTTTGTATTTCATTCAACCGGCAACTTGTCGGTTCAATCTCATTGTTTAAAAATTATGTAAAACTCTAAACCTTTGCCTGTCTTTCCCTGCCATCAATTTTTTTTCAATCCCTTTTTCCACCACCAAACTTATTTGAGGATTGAATCTCTTTAAAAAAAATGAGCCAATCTCTTTATTATAATGTTATTTAAATGCAATACGCAATGTCTTGTCATTGCATTATTATTTGCTGTGTGCTACCTCAGGTCGATTTACACTCTCTCTATCAGCTCATCTATTTGTGGTCCTCCTATTACATGCTCCGTTCGTTTTTTTTGCTGCTGCTGCCAGTCTTTATGCACATATTTTATTGCTTCATCTCTCATCTTTCCAATCTTCCTTTAGGAAAAAATACCCTTTCGAAAACTCTCATTCTCATCATTACATTATTTTGCTCGTGATGACGATGCAATGGTCCTGCAGCCCCCACGCTAAAGCGTATTTTTTGCCTATCGACAGTATAAAAAGTCTTCCTTCTTTTCCACTTTAGAAATCTACCCTTTTCATTTCGTTTCGAATGACACTCGATGACTCTGCTTTGGATTGCTGCACTAGGGTAAAAAAATTATATCATGAGGGCTTTGGTGATGCAAGTGGTATGCACAGATGCAATGATGCTCTTGGCTTCAATGTGAATGTTCACTTCCTTCAATTCTCTTTTTCATCCCCCATCACATCACATCCAAAAGCTATTCTTGTCATCCTCTCTTACAATTACAATTCAGTATTCACTACTCACCCTGCCTGCACCACACACAAAAAGAGGCTATTTAAAAGAAAAAAATTACTTCAAAAAGGAAACCCACCACCAATCTAACCATCGAGCCAGCCACCCCCGTTTTCCTTAAAGCAATAACAAAAACCCATTTTAAAAACATATTCTTTAGTAAATGCAATAAATAGAAGTAAACAAGACAGAACCAAAGTATTTTTTAAAATTGGAAAACCTTACTTTTCAATGAGACTGAGTGAGAGAGAGAGAGATTTCCCTTTTGAGACTTTTGAAATTCTCATCATCACATCTCCCTAAACAGCATCGTCGTTCTCGTTCTAGGAAACTTTTCTATTCTTCTGCCATGCCTTTGGAATAAAAAATGATCAGAATCAGATCTTTCTTCTAAAAGATATTTCTTAAGAAATCTTATTTTGTATTCAGGAAAATAAAGTTTTGTGAAGCAATCCAATGCAACGCTCTTTTTTATCCACCATTCTCCAACGAGTGAATTCAATTTTTTCAATTGATGGATCTCTAGACAGCCGAAATTTTTGTTTCGTTTGAGAAAAGACAGGGTGCTTGCTCTTCATGAATACTGTAGGGTTCATTGTTAGTCCCAAAGCGTTTTCAGGCATTGCATTACATTACAATGCACTCAAAAATACCGAGAATCTCAGCATGACATGTGAGTCTTCATATTGTGTATGCACATATATGTTACCAATCGTACGTAAATAATGGGTATATAGTATAATGCATTCGCTCATTTTTACTTCAATTCGGTTTCCATCTCCTCATATCAATTCGAGTTACGGCAGTGATAATATTACAAAAAGCGGGGGATAATGACGATGACAAAAATATATCTCTCTCCCTACCTAATTCACTTTTATTCTGTTCAATGACAGACCCAAACATGAGTGAATGGATGGACATGAACACAAATCAAAAGCGAAAGAAATTGTGTTTGAGTTTGAGCCGAAATATTTTTTTTTAAATCTTCGGTGCAATGTATGCAGCAAGATTACGAACCAATAAGTTTTACTCATAATAGTCATCGTCCATCGTCGTGGATTTCAATGTCCACAATCCAAACATCCCTTCTTTTGTAATGTTTGCTTCAAACTGCAAGAGCAGTAAAGTAGTAGTAGTCCCATTCTCCGTCATCATGATTCGGTGTGGTTTTCTTTTGTCCTCTCTGTTGATTTTGGAGGTGGCGAAGGTGGCCATAGCCCACATTTAATTTCCGATGGTCAGGGCAAGCAAAACCGAGTGGCATTACCAAATTTAATGTGCATAACAAAAAATACTTTGTTCAGCTCTCGGGATCTATGGCTGACTATGTCATGATTATTATAGAGTAGAAAAAGAGCAAAATTCTGTCCCCTAATTGTATAAAGTTTATTCCAAAAAGTCATTTTCATTTTGCTCCTCTGTTACGTTTTTTTTTTCAAATACACTTACTCATTCGATTACATGTGTATTCATAACGAAAATTGTGCGTTTTTAATCCATCAGAAGAAGATGGACGTTGAATGTATGACTATGAGCCAAGAGCAATTTGAGCATTGTTGTTCATGTGAGCGTTTTGGTTAGTTGGCCTCATTTCTTCCGGACGTTCGTGGTCCCTGTCACGATGAGTAGGTAATGCCACGACAATGCGATATAAAAATTGTTCTCTGTAGATGATGCTGATGATATGCACTGTCGACAGAAGAAGACGAGGACGAGACTGGGAGAGCCTGAAATGAAAACATGAATATATATTGCCTACATAAGAATTAACATGCATCTTTTATTGCCTCCCATGTAACAGCGACGGCAACATCATCTCATCTCTCATCATCAATCCCTTTACCCATATATCCCTTTTTACTTCCATATTATGCTAATCACATCTGTACACACACAAAAAGAGTAAGGAATAATGTTTATACATTGTTTACAAAGAAAAACATTTGCCCATTTATGCATACGTACCTATACACCTCATCCTAATAAATATGCATGCGTATATCCGCCGACTCCTTTTTGTGAGGTGCTCTCATCTAAGCCTGAAGAAAAGGGCTTGACAAACGCAATTTCTGAAGACTTAACGAACGCACAACACATCTTACTTTTTTAGAGGCTCAACTCAACAACGAACAATAATCGACTCGACCGACGATGATAACGTTTAAGATTATTTTCTTATATGTAGTTAGACCGACCAGAAAATAGGGTCTCCTACAACTTTAGATCTAACTTTTTTTGGGCATCTTTTCACCACCACGTCTTCTTCTTCCTTATTTCCCTTCAGGTCTACTTTCTGAACAGAAAAAAAATTGACATAAAAAAGGCTTCACATCACATAGCATTATCACCCATGAAAAGAGGAATCTACGGGAGCATTTATAAAATGAGAAGAATGAAGGATGAAACAAAGAAGCAAGTTTTTGAATTTTTTTTATCTTCCTGAGTTAAGCCGTTTTGGATGGTCGTGGTCTTGAGTTCTTATCCGTGAAACATTTTTTATCCTTCATGGTAGTTTGGCCGAAGGGGGTAGGCCAATGAAGCTTTACAAGAAAGGAATAATAAGCTTTGGACTAAAGCATGTTATTACGCTTATCCTAACCGATCATCATTCTCAACGTCTATGAATGCTCTCTGGTGTGTCTCAGTCTCGATTCTTGATATTCGTTGAAATGTTGAAAATATAACAAAGAAGAAAGGTAAAAAATGAATTCGAGGTATGTACAATGAAAACTTTTAAGTGAAAAAAATTTATTTGAAATGGATGGAAATGAAATTGTGATGGAATGGTATATAAAGTCTTTTTTGGAGGAACAAGTCCTGCTTTGCTCTGATCCTCGTCCGGTACTAAAAATTGAATAAATTTTTTCACTTGAAATGTTTGCTTTGATTTTGGTCCTTCGAATAGTCTAAGTTTATGGTTTGACAGGAAAAGTAGGAGGAAGCAAGAAAAACATTGTTGGGAGGCATGTGAGTAAAAACCAGAAAGAATTTACGATTGTTTGAATTGAAAATGTTCACTTCTCCTGTTTGGTTAGGTCAGATGACCCTTATTTTCTGGTTGATCATCATGATGATCATGAGGAAACAAGCTTTTTCTTCTTTGTTTATTGTATTCAATGCGGAGAAAAAGTAGGTAAAGGCTGAGCTCTGAGACCAAGATTTTACGTGGTAGTAATAAATACTTTACATTCGTTGAATGTCTCAAGTGAACTAATGATATTTTCCATAACTTTGACTGAAGACATGTCACAGGAGACTTAAACTTTGGAGAGTAAATGATAGATTGAGGAAAAATCAGATTTTAAAATCATAATTTATCATTCGTATTTCGACATGTGGCATCATCTCTCCATTTCTCATGAAATAGTTTTGACCGGATGTGACACATTACCTATGATGAATCAAAAGGTGCGAAGTGATTTTCATAGTTTCATCTTCGTCGTATATTTCATTACGAGTTTCCCCTTTCGTTTACCGCAACTCCAGAAAGATTCCATTACACTTGCTTTGATTAAGGAAAACGGTCAGGTGAAGTCCACGTCTGGTATACCGGTCCATACTCTGGTTTGGCCACTTACTCGACGTTCGTGAGGTCGTCATTAGCTCATTACCTACTTTACGGCCAGAAACTTCACACTTTTCAGCTTGTAAAACCACACATCATCGCTGCAGATGAAGGCAGAAACAGACATTCTTTTAATCCCCGTCTAGAGACTTTCCGTTTAACATTTAGCCTTGGGGGAATACAAAGGAAGGAAAGCCAAAGCCAAGAACCAAATAAAAACTGTCTTGACGATGTACGTACTACATACGTCGATAATATATATATACTTCATTACCTCCTGATCCTTTTAGTTTTGTAATATAATGTGTGATCAAGGTCTACCCTGATTGCGTTTTCATCCAAGAAAAGGGTTAAACTCTTCCTCTTTTTTCGTTTTTCCTTTCCTCGCAAAATACGAAATTCATCCATTAAGCCTTTTACAATCACCGTCACCACCATCTTCTCTACTGAACTTGAGGCAATGTAATGCACTCGCAATCGCAATCACCTCATCGTATCGACTTCTTGTTTACCTACCCTCCTCCAACAAGAGAACAAAAATTGGTTCTTCTTGTTCTAGTTTGGTTCATGTACACATGGATAATATATTGGATTAGACCTTGTATCAAAATGATCAAGTAACTCGACTCTGTCTTGAGTCTTGGCAAACTTTCCTTCCACTCACAATCACTCGAGAGCTTTTTTTTCAAGTGAGCAGTAACAAGCAGAAGCTAAAAAGAAAAAGCAATCCATCCCTCCATTCAATTCAGATTCATGGCCAAAGCTAAGGAGTGAAACAAGAAAGTAGTAAGTCTATCTTCTTCTCTTTTTTTCCAGAGACCGACCGACCTTCCTCCTGGATTCGATTATCCTTTAACATTGTAAAGCTCACTTTCATTCTTTCATGATGATTATATATTTCTACGAAGCTGAGCTACGGATGATTTGGAGTGTTATTTTCTGGAGAAACCTCACAACAAAAAGCACTAGACTAGATACATTATTGCTTCTTCAAGAAAATAAAATACATTTATTTTGTATGTATTCCTTCCTTTCGTCTCAATCTCAACTCTTTTTTTGCTTCCTCTGTTCTAGTTTTTTTGTTGTTGTGTCGTCCTCAGATCTGCTTCTAAAAAAGGAAACGAGAGAACTACACAAGCTTAGGCAAAAAGTCTTATAGCTTTCATCGTCATGATCATCATCATCATTGAAGCCAGCGGAAAACAATGTTTTTCGTTCTGACTCTGACTTCTATTTCTATAAGGTCCCTATGTGAGATGTGTTCATTCTTTTTCGCTTTGACGTTCACTTCACTTCACTTACTCCTCAAGTCAACTCAGGCAAAGCGAAAAAAGTAAAGTCAGAGAAGGAAGAACTTGTTGTTGTTTGTCTCATATTCCAATACAAAAATCCCTTTTTCACGCTCCTCGTTCGTTTAGTCCTATTCGTCTTCGTCATCCTTTTTAGCTTTCCTTCTTCATATTTTTTCCCCTGTTTATGCATTACATTTTCTGTGTTGCACACTCACTTCTTTTCTGTTAGATTGTAGCTTGTAGTTTGTTTGTAGCCCATATTGTTTTGTTGGTGAGCTTTTTTTATTATATGATTTTTCCCTTATAAGAATGTTATGCCTTCACTCAACTAACTATTTCGGCATGATGGCCTGGTCTAGTCTAGGCGTTATTTTTTTGCGTGGTTCTTGGTTCTGCTTAAGGTTAGCTCTAGCTCGAGCTTGTACAGAAAAAACGACGATTGAAGAGGAAAAGCGAAAACCTTTATCTCATACATATTGCATTAGATTGCCGTGTTTAATACTGTTTTGTAGGTAGTTTTATGGTAGGATGACTACTGCTAACTACACATTACATTGACTGACGAACGAATGACTCGTAGATATTTTCCCTTTACTTCCCAATTCTAACAAGGAGAAGGGAAATCATGTGTACCTATCTTTATTTCATCGTCAATTGGAATCACTATCATCATATCATAGTAGTTACTACTTATAATACCAATACCCATATCGAAGAAATGAAGGTACTCCTTACTTACTTATTATTACTCCAAGAATCTCCCCTTTTCTTTGTTGTTTCTTCACATTTTTTATGGCTTTAGAGAAGGGCGAGAAGCAAAAGTTGCAAGTTCGTTCGACTTTTTTTCCTCTTTTTAAGCACCTTGCCAGAATAGAAAAAGTCAAGAAAGAAGTCCCAAGCAATGCCATAAATATATTATTATAATTTTACTCAATTGAAATCAAATTCAAATGTTTATTTTTCTTAGGGAAGTGCTTTACTCCATTCGGTAGATTGCATGAAAAATGGTGGTCATGAAATGAATGTACATTTGAGCCATTAGCAGAATCTCTGAAAAAGTGAAGAAGTCGTTTTGGCTTTTCTTCTCCTTAAAACTGACTTTGCTTTATGATCAAGATGATATTATGATGGAGATGTGATGTGATGATGAGATGATCAAATCGATCGTAACTCGTAAGTAAAAAGAGAGAAAAAGAAAAGTAGTATCAGTATCAGTATAAATATATTTAGAGATGGTAGGGTTCTTCTGGCAATGAGATATATGTAACGTAAACCAATGGAATTGCCATTTGCTCATAAGACAAAAAAAATGTAATTCACTTGCATCAGCTTTAGTCAGGTATAGCGAGAATGGAATCTCCCAAAATACATAAACACAAAGACTGTCTTTTTCTTGAGAAAAAGGAATGATCAAAGTTTTTCAGTAATGGGCAAAGTCTGAGCATGAAATATCAACAAAGTCTCTTTGTTTAAATATGAGTATAAGTACGGACGCATTAGATAAATGCGGGCTTTGTTTCGTTACTTGGGCACTTGCTTCAACATACACAAGTCTTAATCCATGTGCATACAAATTTTTTTGGTAAGTACTTGATTTAGGACCACTGCACCGTCATAACGATTTTGAACTGGTCCGCATCTAATGTAAATGTGAAGGGGTTTTGAGTTTTGAGCAGCAGAGATGCAACAATCACATTGCAGTATGCAGTGAAGGGGTTTCGAAATACGTAAAATGAAATCATGTTAGCGACTTAAGATATAGATTCCGTATGCATTCTGTAAAGATGGTAATTTTTTTGGCCATTGTTAGCCCAGCTACCAACA
>JAHZMX010000124.1:0-12666 GCA_027743895.1 Seira musarum
AAAAAACCCTGAAAAAGATACTTTTTTCCATTCATATCATAAGACAAGAAGACAGAACACGAACACGTTATTATTATTACAAGTTTCTTTTTTTTAATAAAAAACATTGCAGCTGTCTCGTAATATGTTTCCTTTTTTTTATTATGGTCGAATTGTCCTTTTCATACAAAATAAACAGCTTCATCTTCTTCACCAGACCAGGCCAGACCAGACCACAACAAACAAAACAAAACACAGCAGCAGCTAGCTCAACCACATCATGAGCAAAAATTTAAAATAGCTGTAAAAAGAACTACAAAAATTACAAATTACAACTACAATTTTTTATTGTAGAGTTGCATGCAATTTGATTTAAACAAATTTGTTGTTGATAGACTTAAAACTCCCTCAGTCACATTTTTATTACCAGTTTAGTTTGTTACGCTCATTCATTCAATTCAATTCGAGTTTAATTGGCAGTTGAGATGATCATAAAATTTTGGTGATTCGTTCACGTTACTTGTGTCTGTCTGCGTCTCTGTTTGTGTGTGTTCTTTTGTTGTAGAGTTTTGTCAATTGTAAAAAATTGAATTGTTGTTGTGGTTGGTTAATCCCAATGAGTTTGCATGACAGGAATGAATCCTAAAAATAAAATTGTGACTGTAGCTGTGACATGATATGATAGCGGACAATTATGATTATGATATGATTGCTTTTGTGAAGTAAATTGACTGAAGCTATTTAAGCCAAAACAGTGTTTTTACATGTGTTGTGATTTGACGTTGGATTTGCAACAAAAAAAATCTTCCACAATAAAATGCATTCGAAAAATAAAGTCTGATTTGCCTACTACGGATCGGATATGGTTATGTTATATGATTACGATCGATCTGATTTGACGGTGCGGTGATTAGAAAATATTTGCGTAATGCAATTTCTTTGTACTTAAGCAGTATTAGGATAGAGGAAGAATCTCAATATTTTGATTTTGACGGTTTTGGACTTGGTTTGGTGACGAAAACGTAAACGTTTTGAAATTGTGTGAGTGTGAATTGAGTTGTGAATGTTGTGATTGGTTGATTTCGATGGTGAGTCTTAAATATTTTGGGAAAGACAAATGAGTTCGGTCAGAGATGGCAATTGCGATTGAGTATTAACGAATGAATGGATTATTTTTTAATTAACTTTAATTTATGACGTATTTGGCTGATTTTTCTTTTCCAGAAAATATTCAAATCTCTCATTTTAATATTGTCCAAGTGTGGCTAGAAAGAAATCTCGAAACTTTCCAAATATGTATTAAAAAATTTAAAAGGAAATAGAATGAATAAATTATAGTTTTGTAGATAAAATAAGAATAGAAAAAAGTAAGCGATCGGATATGACAGGACAGTGTGAACTCCAGAAAGTCATTGTCGATTCGGATTTTTAATTGAAGTGATAAGCCATAGAAAGGCAGGGATTTTGAAGAAAAAGTCTGTTTTGTAAGCAATTAGGCTCGCAAAATTTATGAGGTTTTCTCTCCAATTTGAATATTTCTTTAAATCTGTTCAGTCCAATTTTATGTACGGTTCACACTGTCTTCAAATAATGGAGTCAAGATTACCCAATTTTTTATTCGAGAATTCCCGATAACGGATTCGACATATTTAAAACGTATATTCAGCTGCTAAAACTGACTTTTCCACCATAAAATCCGTTAAAAACTCTACACCCACGGATTTTTTATTCGAAATCCTCTGATTTTTATTGCCATCTCTGAAGGAATCTCGATACATAGTTTTTTTGTTCAAAAAATGAAAAAGGGAATGAATGAATTTTGAGTTGGTGGATTGGATTGTGATTGTGATTAGAATCATTTATGAGTCTAAACTGATTGATCTGATTTGTATTCTCTGAAGCTATTTGCTCACATGCCTTTAACCTAACCTATCGTGTCTTCTCTTCTCTTCACTGCTCGACTAAATCTAAAGCATCATCATCGTATCGTGTCTCACGGAACCTGTTTTTTTATGGAATGGAATGGATCTGAATCTGTCTAAACTTGCATTACCTATTCGTGATTGAAATCTCAAAAAAAAAAAAAACAAAATTTGAAATCAGTACAAAACTTCACTATCGCAATTGCAGACTAGACGAAGTAGAAAGAAAAAATTGAAATGGAATGAGATCAAGCAAACAATCACAATCGTAATCGCAAATGAAAATGCACATGTGTTTTGTTTTCTTAAAATGTGATTGTGATGGAATGAAGATGTTCTCTGAAGATAGATGAATCTCTTCTGAAGTGAAGTGGAATGAGTGAGTGAAGGAATCTTAAGAATCAGCACAGCCTACGAACATTTTGTTTGTTTAAATTTCTTCATTTTCAAAAAAGGATCATTTCACGATTCACGTAACTTCAACGACGATAACGATGATTGTGATTGTGATCATGACGGTGACGTGAAAAGCCCAAGTAGGGAGTCAAGAAGACAAGATGGCACAATGAATTAATAAAAAAAAACGTAATACTTTTTTTTTGTGTTTACTTAACTGTTTCTCATCTTCAGTTACGATTACAACTGCGACTGCGACAAGTGGATAGGATGTATCGCAATTTGCCGTATTATTTTTCTTAAATGGTGATATAACCATAAAAAATGATAATTGGATATAACTGAAAAAGAATCTCTTCTTCTTCAAAAACTGTTTCGAGGTTGTGGTTTGGTTGCTGTGCCATTATTAAAAAGGAGTCCTACCGACATACCGATACATAAACCAACTGAAGATATTTTTTGTCCCTGATTGCAATTGTGATTACTATACAATCCGCAATAATATCATTGTTTGCTCACCAGATTTAAACTCCTTCACAAAATCTAACTAAGGTTGTGCTTGGGTTTAAAAAACCAGAAATTCGAGTCATTTGTTCCTACATATTTAAAAACACAAAACCTTTTCTCGCCTTTTTCATCTTTCGCCTTGCTCGCCTTCTTCTTGTCTTGTCATCAAAATCTCAAAAGCAATATTTATAAATTTACAAACAAAAAAAAGTGGACTTAAAAATGTACATACGTATGCAATTATGATTATGACTTAAGCTCTTTGTGAATTTGTGTTGTAGGTGTCAATTGCAATTGTCAATTTTCATATTTTTTACTGTAAAAAAGTAAACAGTAACAAGTTTTCTTAAACGAGTCGTTGTAAAGATACGACGCCGCAAAGTGAAAAAAAATGCCTATGCAATTTTTTTCAACAGAGCCTATCTGTCTACCTTTTTTAGTTTAGCGATAAGGATTGCAAAAAAATTGCAATTATGACAAGCACAGCTGCCTAGTCTGAATGCCTCACTTATCTTTCACCTGTGCTTAAGATAAGACAAGACAAAAGCAACTCTAATCACTTTTCACTGCACTGTCGAGTCGACAAGACAAAGTGGATTTGATTGGATTGGACTGGATCTGGATTTGGATCTGATTTTTTTTCTATGCAATTTAAGTGCAATTGTAATTCTAATGCAAAAAAACCCTACTGGCCTAAAAAAAAATAATTCTATGCAACAGCAAAACCTGCAGTCACTTTGATGCCTACACAATTTCGCATTTTTTTTGCAAATAAATGAATAAAAGACTTTATCGAATTGGGAGGAACGTAGGTAGATTTTAATGAAGGTGATGATGAGTGAAAATCCGTATAAAGTGAATTGTAATAAAAATAATTCCAAATACGTAAAATTATTAGTGGCGCCGAAGTCGTTGGAGTTGAAACTAAATTAAAATGTTCTGTGGTTGTGAATCTCAACGTATTTCGATTAGGATCGTTAAAATATCGCTAATCTCGGGATTCTAAATTTTCGGCGTTAATTAAAATAAATTTGGAAAAAGTTACGCGTTGAAAAGTCGAAAAAAATGATTTTTGATAAGGTTGTTTCAGTAAATAAAGTTGTGATTCTGATTGAGTTGAGGTTGTTTGTAAGGAAGTGAATTGTGTTGTGAGTAAAATTAAGTGGAGTCATTAACAAAACCTCTTTATTTTAGATGAAAGTGGGAGCACTAGACCGACCGCACATTGCATTGCTTTGTCTGGAAAACGTGACAACGTGCGATAAAAAAATATAATAATTTGAACGTTGTTATACTAGACTGGAGTATATCATATCATGAGAGTGATAATACATCATCATCATCAGCATCGTTACTATTTGTATTGCTATTGCTATCATCATCATGAATATGAATTTGTATCGTGCTCGTCAAAATAGTAGAATTAATGAGAACGAGAGTAGCAGCAGAAGGAGGAATTGTGAAGAAACGAGTATATTTGGAATTATTGGAGTTAGTAGCGAAACGATACATAGAAGGAGAATCCGGCACCTACGCACTCACATCAACATAATTGGGGAGAGGAGGTGGATCAGAGGATTAGAACTAGACGAGGCGGTGGTAGTACGAGATAATCACAATTGCAGGTAAATCATGTGTAAATACTTGAGAGTAGAATAATGAATCATGACTTTTTCCCCATTCCATTTCGGTTTGGTTTGGAAATCGTTTTCATTTCATTTCATTACATAAGTACGTCGGGGATGTCGCAAACAAGGCCAAGGCCATCAAATTTGGGGAAACGTAGAATTTTATGCTTTAAATTTTTCAAAAAAAAAAAACAATCATGAAAATATTTCGCGATTTGAGTTTGCGTACATTTTTATGCATAATCGATTTAAAATGGCGGGATTTCATGAAAAAAATAAAGAAAAAATGGTGGTGCGAAAATTTTGTCCGCTGAAAGAGAAAACCGGAAATTTTGTCCGGGGAAAAAAGCAAACCAGGATTTATGTCCAGATTCCCGTCGATTAAGCAATTTTTCTTAGGCGTGATCTTCAGTGAAAAAATTAAGAGTTTGACACGTACAAAGTGCGCCTCTGTTTGAAGAGTGTGGGTTACTTATTTACTTATTTACGCGAGAAAAATCTCATAATGAATTTATCGTTTTATTTATATTTTTAGTAGCGATTGTAAATCAGTTTTTAGAAAGAATTTTTTAAAGAAAAAGGGTATATGATGTGAAATCTACAAAAAATTTTTACTATTTTCATTCAGAATTTCAATCACATCCCAAATATTTGCACAATATTCGCAGTGTACACCATATCTTGTAGGGTACAAAATTCCAACACATGAAATGTACGCATTAATGTCGCCTAAAACGAAGTCTCGTTTTTACCTTGAATGTCTAATCCAATGAGAAATGCATGAATAAAAATTAAAATCAATTCAATATAATATGAACTTGTCTGGCATGGTCTGGTCAAGAAATATAATGAATTCTCCCACTTGATTATAATCATTTCAATCTTTAATTACCGAATGGAAATTTTCTAAAAAAAATAAGGAATTGAAAATTTTGCATATGAACTTTACTTTTTCCAAACTGCATGACTATGCCTGGCTGAAGATGGCTTGGCTTGGCAGGACAGGAAACGGATGTCTGTCTTTGATAAAGAGTTCGATTCGAGTTCATCTCCTAATTACAATAATATTCTTATCAAAATTTTCAGCTCAAGCTCAACATAGTTCGGATTGGGGATTGGATTGTGCTGCGAGCTGATTGTGTTTGTGAGCTTGTAGGTGACTCACGTAGGTATACACAATATTTTTTCTAAAGGTTGAATGATGTCAACCGCGCGTGGGTCCAGCAGCAGCAGTGCAAGTGGCAGTACGAAACAACAACGAAGTGAGTTCACATCCAATTTCTTTTTTTTTACTCATCAAAAATAAAAATTCATCATTCGTTTTGTTTAGAATATAAACCGGAGTTTGTGGTTAAAGTTAAACGACAGTTAGTGTAGTGGTGCGCCATCATAACTGTTTTATGGAGATCAAAAAATGCACTTAAATTTAATCCTTAAAATTATCTTTGTCGCGTTCTAGAATTTGGGGAAAAAACAGATTTTTGTTCTTATCCTCCCACCAAATTTGTCATAAAATAAGCGCTCATTTCCCCAAGCTTTGTATTTAAAATCCATTTTTTTATTTACTCCCAATTCAAGACGACCCCTTATCACAGAAAAAAAAATACTTAAAATTTGGGTATTTATCGTTTCAAAAATCAGTAAAAAAATTTATCCAAAATAATTTTTTTTGTTGATGAGTGGAGGCTAAAATTTTTTTCTTTTCCATATTTTTTATAAAATTTACTGCTCATTTTGAAGTCTAACGGGACCACTGGTTATTGCGATTAAATTATTGAGAGTGAAAAATAGTAACGAACGTTGGGTTGTTCAACAGCAATGCTAAATCATGGTGGCGTTTAGTGAAAATAAATGTTAGTCAAGTCAAGACCTTCATCCATTGGCGCATGCTCATTTGTTGTGGTGTTTGTGTCGTGTTAAATCAATCTGTTTTTGCATGTAATGTAATGCATGATCAATTACAATAATTTATAATTTAGTTCAGTGCATGTTTGAAAAATTACGAGGTGAAGAGGTGAAAACAATGTCGTTTGTATTTTCTTTTGAAGATGTGAAAGGATTCGTGAAACGATGCCGTTCCTTCAAGGAAGACATCATTTCCCGATTGGCTCGCAATCGGAGTTCCAGTGGAGCCGAAGATCTCGCTCATGGTGGAAGACTACAATCCAGATCAGGGATTGCTAGTCCATCAAGTTGGAGTAGTAAGAGCCCCACTCCAGGAGATGATGTTGAACCTGTTACTCTCATATCACATCGGTTGAAAGAAGTGAATTTAACGTTGCATTTTGTGGAGAGCTTGATTCAAAAGAATTGTGTTGAGTTGTTGGGTGGTAGCTCCAATGTCATGTTGGATTTGATGGGGATGTCTTTTCAATGATATCAAGAAGATGCCTTCTAGTGACAGGTAAGAAGAAATTCGTTGAATTTTTTTCAAACAATAATTTTTGGCAAGTAAATGACGTTAGCACAGATTGATTTGGTTCAGTGAATAACGGATTCCTGCATTTAGCATTTTGATGACTTTCAATTTGCACTAATACGCATTTCTTTTAACGGATTTGGATGAACGCATGAATTGTATAAAGCCCTGGTTACTTAAAACGAATTTCCAAAAATTTCACTCATATTGTTTACAAAATATAACGGATTTTCAGATATATATTTTATCTACTGGAATGATCCTTATCCGAAATCAAACTTTTAGAAATTCGTGTTTTTCATTACGGATTTCACCGTACCAATTCTCATAGCCTTCTTGGGATTCGAGTGAAAATGTTCAATTCATAACGGATCACTAAATTCCGTATTCATTATGCAGATTAATATTCAAATAAGTTTAAACTTATTTCCAATCGATTGCCCTTCAACTGAAATCCGTTATTGCATCAGGAGAGAGGATAAACCTATCCAATGAGATTCGAAGCAAACTTGTTTCTTTTGTACGTAGAGACCATTTTAATAACGTATTTAATTATTGATCATCCAATAGACATACAGTAATGTCTAGATCTAGATCAATGCGTTTCCAAATCACTGGAATATTTTAGAGATAAAAAAAATTATTGCGGGTTTGATATCTCAAACTTAAGTTCATCTCATTAAAACAAAAAGTTAGAATCCGAAATATTCATGCTTATCGAAAGGAAAGGAAATCAAAGAAAGAAATTCTAAGTCTGCGGATGTCTGTAGAAATTAATCGAGAAAGACTAAAACAAACAATTTCATATTCCTAATTTTCATTATCATGCCAGCTTTTGGAAATCCTACTGCCATCCAAATACTACACAAATACAAGATTAGGATACATTCGCGAAATATAAATATGACAGAGCTTGATAAATGATCTGGCCCTTTTACAGAGCTTAGGGACTTGAATATTTTTTTTGTTTAAATTCAAAATCAAGCTAAAATACATAAATTTATCTAACACACCGGAGCATTTATAAACTTTGTCATTTCATTTCACATGAAAACTTTTTTGTAAAAACGTATTTACTCTGATGAGTTTATCTAATGGAATTACTGCTTCCTTCTGCAAATTACGTAAATTTAAATAATCGAGAATTAATTCAAATTCGAAATTCTCGGAATCAAATGGCTCAATATTATTTTGTTGCTGTTGCCGTTTTAAAGTAAACAAGTTTCAAGGGTATTTTACAACGTCAGTCATCTACATACCGAATTGCAGAATCCAACTACTCAAGAATTATTCCCGGCTCAAAAGATAATTGACTGTTACATTCAGCGACTTTTGTACGTAGGCCATTACTTACGTAATTGCAATACTGAAATCCGTTATGTAAAATATGCTTTTAAAAGTATTCGCATTTGTGTTTATGTTTATACTTGTATTTTTAGCAAACAATCATTCATCATGCACACCGTATATTCTGATTTATATCGCGGGGTTTAAATAGAACGCGAGTATGATTTAGAATGCGGGGGTTCGAAGTGGATAAAATGTATAAAACGCGGTCCTGAAATAGAAGGTGGGAGTAAAATAGAAAGCATAATGACCATGGCCGCTTATTAAGCACCTGCACGGCACAATCATCGCATGATTATCTTTTAAAAAACACCAAAAGAATATATTTCTTGTTAATAATGAAATTTAGGCATCCAAAATGGTGCGCAAGTTTGGTATAAAATGTAAGCAAATAACTTCTATCTGCAAATATCTGACCCAATCCTTTTTAGTAAATCAATAGAGCGCGGGGGGTTGAGAGGGGGAATTGGAATTTAATACGTGGCGTCCTATATCAGAATATACGGTACAATTGAATACCAAAGTGTAGGAAATAGAGGTTTCCTTAACCATAAATACGTCTTGTACTTGCAATTCAAATCCGTAATTCGGGAAAAGACTCAATCCGTTATTTAGGCTCCGAATTGTAAAGGGTCAATATGTTTTAATTACTTATTTACATTGATCACAAACAATTGTCGATAACTATTTCTAGACATTATTAACTTCCAGAGAGTGGGAATCCATTTGAACATAAATAATCTACACCCAACGAAAACCGGTTCACGTCACTTGCTTACTCCTGAATTATTTGGAATTAGTTTAAATATTGAACTTTTGGTAATTTTTAAATTTAAATAAAAATTATACGTACTTTATCCACAGCGCACAGTTCCAGTCAATTATATCACAACTGAAGACTGTACTCTCAGACTTCCTCACAGCAGTAGATGCCTTACTCCTCAAAGAAGGTTATGATGACGCACAACGTCAACTCTATTTCGAAAAAGTTCATGAGAGCATCGCAACCTCACGTGATGCACTCTCCGGTCTCCGTAATCTCATTGACACGAATGCGTGTTCAAGTACTCTAAATCTTTCAACGGGAAGTCCGTTCCCTCCTCTCAAATCCGGCGTTCTTTCACCCGAACTTTTGAAGTCCAATAACTCCACCTCACTCCCTCCCTCCTCCGCTTCGTCGAGTTCATCTCCCGCGCATCTCCCACAAACTTCGAGTAGTCCTTCAAAACTTTCTTCGGAGACTTCGAATAACGTTACACCAACGCCATCCCCTTACGTGAATTGTGTTGTCACCTCCACACCTGGTTCCTCTAATGCAGTGGAATTGGAGGAAAAGAAACCACCGCTTCCTCCGAAGACAAAGCATTTTTCGAGAAGATCATTCGATTCCGAATGGCCGGATTCTCTGACCCCAACGTCCACATCAGCGGGGCCGAGTTCGCCGAGGAGAATGGTGAATCGGGACAGGGGTCAGAATTGTGATTCCCAACAACCACAAATTAGTTTGGTGGTAGCTCCAGTAGTGTCCTTGGATCAGTGGTTGGAACAATCGAGTTGTTCGAGTAAGAAGGATCCTACTGCGATAACTACAACTTCAGCTGCTAGTGCGTCTTCGTCGAGTGTGCGTGTGTCAATTACAAATACGAGTTCGGGTTGTGATGCGACTGCAAGTAGTTTAGTTGTTAGTTCGACGAAAGGTGTGGGAAATACTTCGGCGGTCTTTCATCATCATCAGTTTTCATCGGGGTTGCTGACAACTGCGAATTCTACTGTGGTTCAGGTATGTTTCTTATTTTACTTTAAAATAGCTGTAGTGAAAGCTTAAAGGGACATAAAAACAAGGTTTTTGAAATAATAGTGAAAAATGCGTCATAAACATGAGACTTTTAAAAAATTTCAAGTCCTGAAAAAAATTCATGTGCAATAGATTTCACGGAAATTTAGCCGGAAATGATGCGTAATATTTTTTTTTCATGCGCATCTAAATTTAATTTTGATAGTTTTTAAAACGAAAAACAGATTCTAATCTAAAAACAAAATTACAAATATACTTTCTAATTCCTGCAAGAATCCTCTGAAAACTTGATGGAAAACTTAGTGGAAGGTTTGAGTTGCATTTAAAATCTTAAATAGGAGTCATTGTTCAAAAATCTTGGTTCCAGGGAGATTATTAGTACTACAGATTTGAGAGTCCGATTTTGTATTGAGTTGATTGGCATGAGAGACAGTGAAAATTATCTGATGTGAGACAGGAAATTTTTACCAGTGCAATAGGTAAAATAATTTTATGGATTTTTAATAATCACTTTCTGTTCAGTAAGGACTTTCTTTCTATTTATCCAAAAAAAAAAATGTTGCTCAAGTAAATGCAAGCGGTTAGCGGTTTTAACTGGTCCATTCCAAGGTGGGAATGGAATTGCTGGAATGAGTGCCGAAAATGATGTGGGGTGGTCGGGAAAAATTAAAATTTTATTTGTTTTGTTTTAACATTTCTCATTGGGAAACTTGGGCTTTTTAATAATAATTTGTATAAATAAGTTGAAAAAAACATCACAGAGAATAAATGGGTAACGATATTAAAATAAATGCCAGATGTAAGTCGGAACTGAAAAATAAAGATTTCAGCCGATTTTCCAATACCGTAGGTTTCCTCAAGTTGATCTCGCGATTGTAATAATGACATGTAAATGTGTTCAGTAACTGTGATTTGCTTTGGAAGTCATCATTCATCTAGAATGATAAATAAGTAAAGCAAATGAATTTGTGGTAATTTAAAGGATTTATCATTTTTCTGTCCATAATTTTGACTGTAAAGTTGGTAAAACATTAAAATTACTATTTAGGACCGTCTTGACTTGAGATTTTCCGACCCTGCAAACGCAGACGCAAAGTCCAAATTTCCAATGCAATGAATCAAATTTCCACTTTTGAACATTTTCTAAGGAAAAAAATTATTTGTACAGAAGAGCAATTTTTTTTATCAAAAAGTGCAGAATTTTCCCATTCTAAAAACCTTTGGTTTTTCTTCTTACATAAAATGCATAACCTGTTGCGTTTGCGATTTATCGCTTAAAACATTTAAATTCTGCCGTAATCAATTACTTTAGTTAGTTAAGTCTAAAAAATGAATGGAAATCTGTAGGAATTACAATAGAGAAAAAAATCTGACAAATTTTCTTTCAAGCAAAAAATTAAATCAAAGTCGACGTTCAAAAGTATTGACCTCCGGATGTTCTATATTTACGCTGATTTTTCGTGGGTTCACCTTATGTAACCACATGAATGATTGTGAGTGTTATTGTGATACACAAATTGTAAATAGAATAAAAAATCTTATGTGGTACAGTGGTACTTCCTTATTTACACTACATTAAATTAATATAAATAATTTTACAATTTCAAATTCGATCTAGTAAATGCAACAAACATTTTTAAACTTTTTTTTAAATTCTTTATTGGTCTTCTAGAATTTGAAGGATAAAGTTTGGACATGTTCCAATTAAAATTCATATTCCGTTTGCGCAATTCCTTACCGTTTTCGTTACTATTCGTTTTTTGCCTTTTTTCGACTTTCGTTTCAATACAGAATTATATAAACTCGATTTTATTAAAATCATCATCATTGGCGAAAACGGATTTTTAAAACTGAATGAACACACACGAAATATCAAAATAGAAGTCGTTGACGCGAAATGTCACGTACGTATGCTAAACTTGCATGGCAGTTAGATTTTTTCGGGCCGTACGTTCATAATAACGATAGCATCAGAATACGGGAATTATCAATTGATAGTAGAATTTAATAATGCCATCGACATGTTCAATTAATATAGTATTGTAAAGCGAGCCTAAATAAATTGATTCTATCCACCACAAATCAAGTGAAAGGTGTATTTGTTTTTCAATTAGCTCCTTCCCACTGATTTTCATGAAAATCATTTTCTTCATCGCAGATTTTTTTCTTAGTCAATGCAAATATGGGAAAAAATTGTGATGCAGCAATAACAGTGCAATGACAAGCTGATATAAGGAAACAGAAATAAAGGAAATTAATATTTTGAAAAAAATAGTGTTGAAAATTATGTAAGGAAGGTATGCTCAAGTTGAACCCTCCGGTGTAAATTGACACTTCTTTCGCCATTGTCAAATTCAATAGATTTCATTGCATTGTTATTCCAAAGCTCAACAAAGAATTTCTATTACGAAGTTATGAACGTTTCGGTTTCTTTGCGTTTATCGTTTTTACATTTTAAAAAATTTTTGGTTCTTGAAAAACCCCAAAGAAAATGGAAATAAATTTTAAGATATCATTTCATTCCTTATATTTTCAGGCTCCCTATCAACAATCCAACCAAGCAGACAACTCCGATTCTAGTCTCTGGGTAAGCTCCTCCGTCTACTTGGGACGTCCCCTCACTTCCTCCACGGGGAGTGAAAACACCCCAAAAATCTCCGCACCCAACCACAA
>JAHZMX010000126.1:0-23394 GCA_027743895.1 Seira musarum
TATTGTAGGTTTACATGTCCACTGACGATATCAATTTTTTTTCTTTAGCTTCGCTAGCTGTCTCTTCGGATTTTTGGGACTTTGCTAGATTGGTTTGTCACTTTCAATTAGAGTTGAGTCTAGTCCCGCGAGCGAGTTGACCAGCCCATGCAATGCCATGAGAGACTAGGACATCAGGAATGAATGGACAAATTACATAGCATACAGAGTGATAAAACAAAAAAAAAGTTCTTATACAAAGTCGGACTTTATTTGTTTGGTATACCTATATAGCCTCCTCTTTTAAGTTTGGTTGCTCACCAATTACCGTAAAAGTCCATCTCTTTTTTTACTTCTTTTGACTTGACTGATTGATGAATAAAGAGGGTAGTTGTAATGTATCACAATCAGCTCCTGTGACGCAGAGAAACTAATCCTACTTTTTTCTTCGACGGCATCACTAAACGAAACTATCACCATTATATAGTTTTCGTGTACAAAAAAGGGAAAAATGAGTGATGATCACAGGAGGATCGTTGACAAATGATAGCACTACTGAACTACAACAACAAAACGACCGCTACTACAACTACTTGTGTTTACTGCTCGATTTCATGAATAGCTTGATTGCTGTGCGCAATTGCTGTCATCCTTTTAGGAGATTGATTGACACCAGAATTGGACATTGAGAAAAAAATGTCTAAGCATGTACTAAAAAAGCAATTCATTGAATTAAAAGTTTCACTATGAAGACTTTTTTTTCGCAATGTTTGAGAAACCAAGAATAAAAGGGCTGCCTTCTAAGATATCAAAGGAGTCTGAGTTTTCAAGAATTTCATTCTTTTTTGCAAAAAGAAAACAAAACTGATCTCAAATGTTTCATATTTTTGTGAATGAAGTTTGGTTCACTGGACCATGGTCTTGTGGATTTTTGTGGACTACAAAAAAAATTGGAGGGAATGAAGTGAATACATTCATGGGCCATTCTAAAGGGATTTTTTAGCCTTGCAAAAATCATGAAAGCTAGCAGTTTGTCAAGTGTACGCGCTTTTTAGTCTCCTCAAATCGTTGAAAGAAGGTCAGTCACTTTAGACAGGACAAGAGAGAGATAAGTCAGTCAGTATGAAATTAAGAACAAGTTTTCTGACTGAATACCCACTATTACTTTCCTCAAATCGTTGAAAGAAGGTCAGTCACTTTAGACAGGACAAGAGAGAGATAAGTCAGTCAGTATGAAATTAAGAACAAGTTTTCTGACTGAATACCCACTCGCATTTCATGCATTTTTCATGTACACAATTCACCAATATTTCACTTTCAAGCCAGCTGGGAGGAAGGAATTGCTTCACGAGATTTTTTTTTTCTCTCGGAATAATAAATGCGTATTCCAAGGAAATTGTAAGATGGAGTCTGGACAAAATATTGAGTTTACTACTGACATTGAGTAGACACAGTTAAAACATGGATTGCATGTCAGGCTGCTACCACCAATTCGAATAAATAATGATATGCCTGGGCGATGACACCAAAGAATGATTGCTTCTCAAGTCTAAAAAGGGATTTCTCTCTTCTGAGCTGTGAGTTTCTTGAGCTACCTACTACTAAAATACTTACTGTTATACTCCAATGGAATGAAATACGATAACAGTTTATGAGTACTGGAGCTGGTGAAGACATTCTCGGAGGAAAAAAACCAGCTTAAATCTGTTCTTGACACAATCCTATTTTCACGATTTCTTTTTTATACAAAACTATTTTGGCGAATTCTTAGGAAAAGTCTTTCATCCTGTGTGCGTGTGGATTCAAGTGAAAGAGCACTTTAAGCAATTTCGCTCACATGTTGGCAAAAACGGAAGAAGAGAAACTCACTCAAGTCGTATTATAGGAGAAGCATCCCGCTTTAAGAGGACATTGGCACTGTGCTTGATACTGTAACATTAATACAGTATCAAAAGCAGACATTCAGCAGTAATATGCAAAGTTGTCAACCACGAAATGAATGTTCACTGAAACATGTAGGGAGAAGACATGCTTGAAAGAGGAGGCCAAGCCAAGCCAAGTCCCATCAAAAAATTGTTTCTCAGACTTTCCGAGGCTAATTTCATTCCTGAGAAAGCCACTTGTCCATATGTGACCACTTAATGTTCGTTTGGACAATTTTGAGTGAGATCGCTATCTAACGTTGTACCCACCCACACCCACGCTTAAATGAAACTTTGATAAGAGGAAACGATCTCTTTGGAATAAGTTCAAAGAACAAAGTTTTTCATGATGTAGGATTTCCTCTAATTTTTATTATGACAAGAATATCTGGATCCAAATATGTATGAGAGCCTTGTCCTAAAAACTTTATACCAGTTTCGTATAGAAAAGTTTAATAATGTTGTTGGTTGAGGGCATTGAAATAAGTTTTTCGCGAATTTATTTGCTTAAAGATGTTTCCATTATGGATTCTTTGCTATATATATAGCACATGCATTTTGCATTTGCTTATTATGCAAAGCCATTTCAGAGCTATTACTGTTAGGTTCGAATGCTATTTTTATGATAATATCTAAAATCAGACGGGCCCAGACAGACGCATTTTATTCCGCAAAGCAAGCAAACTAGTGCATTTTATACTCCAATTTACATCGCCATCTTCGTCAAGTTTTTCAGATCAAGAAAAGCCCATTTCTCGACTATAGACCCCTTTTCATTTGAACCAGAACGAGAGTAAAAGTGGAGAGTAGCCTACAGCACTTCATTGAAAGAAGGAATGAGTAGTACTACGTGTTTAGAGTACTCACACACGCGCTGCCTGATTGTGTGAGTAGGCATAAGTTGAAGTCATTTGAAAAGCCATTTCCTTTCCAAACTCCAGTTATTAACCTCCATTACATTATTCCAAATTTCCCCTCAATTTTCCCTCCTTTCACTTCCATTTTCACAACAAAATTTGCAACCTAGCAGACGGAATCATTTCTAGTGTTCATAAGAGCAAAGTAGAATGATAATGGAAAGGAAGGGACCTTCACGAGCGAGAATAAAACAATTGGCTCACATGTGTTTTTGTATGTGTACCCATTCTGATTCTGAGGAGCAAAGCCAAAAATACAAGAATCGATAGGAAAATCCTTTGTGAAAACCGTTGGGAGAAATGTGGTTTCCCGTCCAAAATACTTTTTCTCAAAAATAGATACGCTTAATGTATGTCGAGTGGAGTTAGTACACACTCGAAAGCTTTTCCAAAAACTGAAAAGTGAAATAACCTTGAAGTGATGCTATCGCTTTTTCCCTAGCTTCAATCAATATTTTGTCAGGAAAGAAAAGCCTTAAGGATTGAATTGAGTTCAGGAATAGGAACTGAGTTGAGCCTCAGTGCCAAGACTTCGACTCCCACAGAAAAGTCGAAAGTCTCAATACATGCGGCTTTACAAAGTGCTTTACTATTCGCCAATTTTTTTTTCTTCCGACGGGTAAAACAAATTGCCAACCAAGCAGAACTCATGCAAAGAAAAGCAATAAAGATGGCTTCCTTTGATTCCCATTCCCAATTTGGGTTTCATGGTCATTGTCACCGCTTGCTTTGAATTTGAATTACAGTGAAGTGATCAAAAGGATATTGTAATGGCAAGAGAATTTATGCATGAGTTTCTTTTTTAAAAAGTTCCATATCTTGCATGAGGTACTCCTCTATCTTTTCTTAATCGTAGGAGTCAAGTGATTCATAAAATGTAAAATATTTGCCAGAGCACAGACTCCACCACCACTACTAACTTTCATCGAAAATGATGGAAACGATAGTAAAAGTATTTCTTGTCTCAGATTTATTGTATGCATGGGAAAATGGTATTCAAACTCAAACGCTGTAATTTGAATCCCTAAAGCAAGTGACTGTAAAACTACTACAGTACCTACAAGCTACTTGGTTGGTGCCATAGTGTACCACAAGTTTGCCATCATCATTTTCAACAGCACTACCGGCAGCAGCAGTACTGAATAGTGAATTCTTTTTCGTAAAAAATGAATCAAGGCAATTCTATCCGTTTTCCCCTACCAACATGTTCCCTTCCTTTGAGAATGATGATAGCATTCATGAAAGCTTTGCCAGCTTTTGTCTTATTTCCTGACTAAAAGCCTTAACCGACAGAGACTTTTTTGCCTCTTTTTTTAACTCTTTTTAGCTGGAAGCCATTTTCCTCTTACTTCAATAAGAAACTCTCAACTCTTGAAACTGGGAAATGTATATCGCTAACTTACGACGATCATGATGAGGATGACGATCTTCAACATTTTTATTCTTTTCTATCATCTCCAAGCATCAGAGCGTTGTCACAAGAGTTGGAGTTGGAGTAATATTACCTCAGCTCAGTATGTACATACTTACTTCATACAACAATGAGTTCGTAAAAGCTGGTTCCCAGCGATAAAAAGCATGTGATATGGTTAAATATGATACAGTCTCAACTACAACTACCGATTCTAACCAATTTTAGTAGAAGTGGGTATTATTATCATCGCTACATGCGTAACTTTATGCCTCCTCGTCAATTCTCTAAGGCTTCTTGTCGCAGGCATCTCATGAGATACTGAGAAGATTCTTAAGGATATCAAAATGCTGTACAATAATCACATCTCAAATTTATTTTTTTGGAGTTTTTTTTTCTGTCACACTGGCACTACTGAAAAGTACAGCGGTCATCATTTCCTTTATCCATTCTTGCCAGGTTTCTCTCTTTCTTTCTAGATTCTGTCCGTCTTCATTTTCCCTAAAAGTTTTTTTTTCTTGCGTTTCAAGCAAGACGTGGCAAATTGGACATGGATAACTTTAGTCGCAAAACACAATTTAAAGTAAAGAAAATATTGAATTATTGGAAATTTCAAACCACTAAAACGTCCTATCTTGCTGTGCTGTGTACGACATTATGATGGAATTTCAGTAAACTTAAGTGCCATGCCATTCTCTACGAGACCACCAAACTAAACCAGAAGGAAAGAAGTAGAGCGGCGACGTTTGAAGCCCAGAGACCTACAGAAAGTCACAATAAGCGGTAATTTCGCTGGCAACAGTTTATTTCTAGAAGGATGACGATGACGATGACGATGATCATGATCAGTATGAACATGAACACTATTATTATCATCATTCCCTGTAATGATTATGATGACGACCGACCGCAACTGTGAACAATGAACCAATAATTTGGTGAGCACGATGAGGCACCGAGTTTATTTAATATTTGAAGGACCTGAGCTGAGCCATACCACAAGAGGAGAATATTTTTATAGCATCATTTTCAAGTGCTTACTCCTTCCCAGGCCATACCAGACCGCAAGAAAGAAAGCAATTTTCAAAAAAAATAAGAAGGTTAAAACAGGAGCAAAAACAAAGAGTTTACTACTACTACACAAATAGCTTTGTCTAAAAAGGACTGATCAAATTTCCTAGTGCTTTTTTGGCTAGGAGAAAATAACCTAATTCTGATTTTCAGACGAGGAATGACAACTGCCGCTGCTGAGCCAAGAGTTTAAGTTACAAAAATAATGTTTGCATTCATTCGACGCATGATTGAATTCTACGTATTGTGTCCATGATCTACATAATATTTCTTGGAATATATTTTCCGTGAACGAAAAACAACAAAAAAGATTATGATTCATTCCAGATTCATAATTGCTCCTTAAAAATATGTGTTTCAAAACCCTTATAGAATCTTCTGGTTCATTATTTGCATTTGAGCAAAAATCGATATACGATTGAGCGATTGCTGTTTTGTACAGAATGGAAAATTTAATAGCAAAAAAACAAAGCCTTGTTCGTTTTTGAGTTTCCTTTAGTAGGTACACCATGTACTACTACGTGTCCTTACACACTTTTCCCGTGTGTTTTTCCCCAAATACAATGCATTTTCGAAGGCTTTGTGGATTACAAATGAGATTTTGATAACTAAATATTTCCCTCAATCTCTTTCCCAGAAACCAAAAAACTGGACTGCTACTGCCACCAAAAAACGAACCTTACGGCTATTTACGAATATTTATTCCATCAGTGAAACTAGCCAGTGTCCATGCACATATTCCACTCAACCTCTAAAATCGATCGTTTTTTTGTTAGAGATAGAGCTGTTTATAAGCTCACCAGAAAAATGGTTTCGTGGTGTGGTGGCATGATGATCATGTTCACACGCTTCTCGTTAGCGGTGCGAAACCAAAAGGAATGCAATTTCAAATGCTACTGACTGAACGAACAGCCAATCTGATCTAATATGCATTTCATGATAACTTTTTTTTGAAAGTGAATTACGTTTTTTTTTGTCTATCCCAGATGCGGAGAAAAAGGAAAAAAACAAAACTCAATCTGTTCTGTTCCTGAATGACAGGCCTACGTCTGCAACGTACAGAAAACGCGCTCATAATTTTATACTTTGCAAACATTTTATATTTTTTATGGAAACTGGCCCAGCATAACATGAGGAGAGAATAATTTTTCATGATCAGTATTTTATCTGCCCCCGTAGACACATTTTTTTTGTTTTTGTTTCATGATCGGTAGAATATATTTTTTCTAAAAAAAAGAGACAAGTAAAGTAGCACAGCTTGATGCCTCACTCTCTCACTTTTCCTTTCAAGCCTTTTACCCTGTTTTTTTATTCAGACAGAAGCTGTCAGAGAACTTGACCATTTGGTTGGAAAAAAATCTAACGCATTCGACGACTTACACGATGATGATAGTAGTCTCCACACCCACTCTGAAGGTGTAAATCACAAAAAAGAATTGGTATTTTGCTTATATCGTTGTCGGCATGTCCTACACACTTGTAGTCTCAATTTCACAAGCAAAACGAAATCCAATATTTCGGAATCGATTTTGTCCCTGCATAATTTCAATCTAAATTAGTCNCAAAACGAAATCCAATATTTCGGAATCGATTTTGTCCCTGCATAATTTCAATCTAAATTAGTCACGCTTTTACTTTCGTAGCATGTCATGTTCTCCCAAAAATATGTCTCATTTTGCGTGAAGAATAGTGGCATAATTCGATTTCATTTTGGCATTTACACATCTTTATTATTACGAAAGGAATTTTAGAGCTTCTCATTCTCATGTTATTTCCATCTTGAAATCCGTAAATGCCAAGCTTAAGTAAACTAACCCTGAGCCCAAAAAACATTCATTTGAAATGGAAGGCGGTATGAGAAGGCGGATAACTTAACATTAAAAAGCATGTACCTAATTAGAAGTACAAGAAGAAAAGTGTGCGGGCATTCTATTCCTAAGTATATTCGTTTACAGAAGAAAATCGAAACGGGTCAGTAGAAGCAGCCGTAAAAACTGTGTAAGAAAACATTAAATGAATAATAAAAATGCAACTTAAGACAAACAAAAAAATCGGCTCATTTTCATTGTAAACATCTGTGAAATCTGTTGTGTTCATTCATTACTTATGTATGCATGCATGCATGTTTCAGGGAACACATAAATGTAATCATGATGATGATGTTGATGTCCGTATTCCGAAATAAAGGCAGTCGGACCAGACCAGACCAGATCAGATCAGCAAGAGTACCACATTCACAACAAAAACTATTTTTTTTCTTTGTTGACTGCGTGCCATTTGCATGCATTCAAAATAGCTACAAGCCTGAAGCATGATCTGTCTACTTTTTTTTAAACCCGTGTGTTTTTCACTACGAGTCAGCATAAAATAACTTTTCCTAAAAAATATCATCCACAGCTCCCGAAAAAAACATCACATCACATCAGCAACACTAACAATATCCATTACAAATTATTTTTTAAGGGGAAAAAGTCTAAAATAAGTGAAACTGATATGATGATAAAAATGGTGATGGTGATGGAGGAGCAAAACTCAGACGTGATTCACCCACGAGGGCATAAAACCATATACTATATCGACCCATTATTATTGCATCGCTTCATTCTATGGCTTCTGTTATCGAGTTGGAGAAGCTCCTAGAATAGAAAAGCCTTCTGTCCCTTGGTGCTGAGGTGAGACTCTTTGAAAAATTATGCTTTATTATCATGTAAAACACATTGGAAATGATATTTTTAAAATGGTCAGCCATAAAGGCTGCTCTTCAAAAGTTTCTCAACAGTCAATATACACTGCATTAACGAAACACCGGTTAGCCTTCGCCAAAATAGTTTTAGGAAACCTATCAGAATAGCATTTTAGTAAGGGTAAAAATTGGAAAATAATGTAAGGTTCGACAAAAAATGATAATGCTAACATTTAATATTTTTTGATGATCATCATCCCAAACCAGAACTTTTTTATGTTCGTCTCTTACGAGCAATTTTACTTGCCATAATATTGTCACACCAGCCTTAGTCTTCACTTTACTCTTTCGTGCAGCTCCCAAGTTAAAGTTGTACTATGTCGTGTGTTATGGTTTTGGTCGCATGAATGAGCTTTTGAAGTGAAATAAACAAGTAGCTCAAGATAAGGGGAAACAGAGATGTAAAATAAAAAGGAACACTTGAAAATTATGTTTTTACTGCTTCAACAGTTTTTACTACACAGAGAAAAGAATAGCTTTAGCATAGCAAAAACAAGGACAAAATTTTTTTAATGATCGTAGTAAGTAATATGAATAGAATATCATGGTTTTGGTTGCGAAAAAACTATGAATCTGTCATTTTTTTTACATCTAAACCTCTCTCATGTCCGCTACTGAGTGAGTGAGTGTGACTAAAAAAGGCAAGCGCTTAGCCAATGGTAGCGAAAAATTTTCTCTTTTTCTGTTGAGTTGAGCTACTATTTTTTCCTCGGTGGATCGAGATATGTTGAGATGATAAACTATAAGGATGACATGAAGAAGCCACTAAAATTCTGTTTAAGCACCCAAAAAAAGTACTATGTAGCCTTTATAAACGCTGATTTTTATTTTTTGTGTGTGGCGTGTGTTGTTGTGTTTTTAGATGTCAAAGGCAAGTCAAACTTTAGTCGAGAGAAAAAAAACTGTCATTACTCTAACGGGCCAACAATAACTGCGTATCTTGTTCAAGTTCTTTGGATGAAGCAGTATAGAACCACACACACACAGTAACAAAATACCTATTACTCTTTATAAGAAGCGTTAATGATAATAATAATCTCGAAAAAATGAGTTAAGATGATTACTCTTCATTTACGACAGAAAAAACATACAAAAAATATTTTTTCCTTATGTAATTTTTTTCTTCTTCCTCTACGCAGATTATTGCTCTTTCTTTGATGGTCATGCAATGAATGCACATGTGCATGTGAAGAAAGGAAGATGAGAAAAGAAGAGAAGAGCTTGCGGATTTTTTTTTTCAGGATTTTTTTTTCTCGTTTTCTACACTGGCTCACTAGCAATTTAGGCTAGTGGTAGCCAGTCAGTCAGCAGGAATGACTTGAAAAAGTTATAAAAAATTAAGGATGATTACTTTTATGTTGGGAAAAATATGAAAAGATGCGTGTGTGTGGATTGCAGAATTAAGCTTTATTACTGAAGCAAAAATAGACTTTTTCAAATAAATCTCATGTCACAAACTAAACTAGGCCAGTGAGCAATGAAAAATGAAATTAAGCAAAAAAGCTCATTAAAAAGTAATCTAAAGAAAATATATAATTTTTTCTCTCTTTACCTTTTAGCGATCCAAATAGAGTTAATATTAAAATAATGAGAAGATGGTGGTGGTGATGGTGTTGTTGGACAGTTGTGTGAAGAGAGGGAGCGTTAACACGCCAATTAGCCCTGCCCTTCATTTTGGATGAGGATGGTGACGTTGCGGACGACAATTTCTCAAATCTTATTTTCGCGTATTTAATTAATTATTTTATAAAATTGTAATCACAACACTGTTTCCATTTTTAAAAGAGAAATATTCTAGAAAACAGTTACATGATTAAATCGTTTCACTCGGCCACTGACAATATCATAAATACAATAAAAAATTTTGACAAGAAGATTCAAAAGTTTTAATCGGCTTCGGTTCGATCGGTTCTTTAAGTAGATAAGCAATATATAGATGCAACAGCTGCGTACAATGTCAAGGTAGACGAAGTTTAATAATCAAGTTGAACTTTCAGTTCGCAACGATAAAAGTGTCCTTTATATTTACCTAATGGAAAGTACAATTTTCTCTGATGATGATGATAATAACTATTGGGATGCTCTCGTGAATAGAAATGACTGTACTTTAGACAACAGGGCAGATACAAGTATTAATAGAATTTTTCACACTTTGAGTAATTGGGTAAGAGTCAAGTCAGGGTGACAATGAGCTTTGTACTAAAAAAGCACAACAGGAAGATGTTGTAGGCCCTCTAAATGCGAAAGGAGTTCAAAACTCCCATGTCGCCATTGCCCCAGTTTTCCGGTTTGCTTCCTCTGCGTTTCCTTACTGCTTTGCTTGCTCTTTTTTTCTCGAGAAGAAAAAAAAATCGGGAATCAGTTCCACGGCGACTGCTACACTGCTCCCAATATCTTGTAGAGTCAAAGCCAAGCTTCCACACGAATTTTCGGGTTATGTAAGCTTCTGCTTTTAATCTTTTCGTATCGTATGGGGTATGTGGTAGTGGTAGAAGTAGTACTTTTTATTCACAGTTTAAATCCACAAAAAAAACAGATCTTCCTCGTCGGTTGGTCCAGAAAGGAGGAGAGATAGTCATTACTACGATCATCATCATCTTTTTATCACATGAACATAGGACATTAGTACATTTGCTTACTTATAAAAACTTTTGTATAATGTTTTTTTTTGCCTGTTGGATATTTTTTTAGTCTTTCCGTTTTCTCTTGCAAGCCACACAACGAATAAATACTTTTACAATGAAAGGAGGAAGTATTGGTGGCATATCATCACCCAGAAAGAATCCACACATAGTACCAAGTTTTTTTCTCTTCGTATTTGCTAAAATATATTGCACTTTTGCACATAAACTAGGCGGCAGTTGAAATGGCAAACTGTGCTCCTTCCTTTCCCTCAGTATTCTTCTCAATTACAATTTACAATCCTCCTTATTCTTCTTATTTTCTTACTATTGCTTCTCCGTTCTGTTGGTTTTTTTCTCTACATTTACATCACGCAAAAGTGAATTTTCTGAACGGATGCCAATAACTTATTCCCGAGTTTCGCGTTTGTGTAGAAGTATGTATACATTACCCAGATCTCGAGTCATTCTTTGTCTGTGAACTGAAGAGAAAAGGGGAAGGATATCTGCCGAGAAAATGTCGATGTTTAAGAAAAGCAACACAGTTTCTTCTTCTTCTTCTTCTTTTTGATACTTTTTATTCTTTCAATTTCAAGTAAATAGCGAAAATATTCCACTTGTCTGACTTACTCTCGTAATATATTCTTTTTGGGAAAAAGTTCGTCCTCTATCGTTTTGCGTGTAATGCTACACAAAAAACTTTTAATGTAAAAGTCGATCCTTTTGTTTAAAAAAATGGAAGTGGGACTGCTTTTTCCGCTTCTCCCACAAATAATGTATGCGATTGTAATAACGAGTATGGCCCTACTCAATCCAATCGCTTTCTTCTTTTCACTTGTCTTATTCTTTTCCAGTGTGTATTTCACAATGATGACCAGAAATAGTGAAGGAAAGAAACGGAGCAATGGTCGGTCAAAAAGAGCAGTATAGTTCCTTTGCGAATAGTCGTTTCCGATCTGGATACTCTGTTTGCAAATTCACGTTTTTTGGCAAATGTCAAGTCAAACCAGTGATATAAAAGGTTTGGAAAGAGGAGAAAGCCAAAAGACGACTACTACACCAAGTAAGGGGGTTGGCGATAACGAATGAGAATTATAGAATAAGTGGATGAGTTTGAAAATGACAGTAGAACTTCTTCCTATTGCCGCTCCGTTCCTCTTCAAGTCCCCGCAGTTCTAAGGTATGACTCCCATGACAGCATTGTCTTTTCACTTGGATATCTTCATTTTCTTGCGAAAATTTTTTTTTCACTCTGGATAATATAGAACACGAAAATACAGAAACGTGATGGCGCTTTTTGTTTGTAGCGCACAATGAATAATCCAGTAGTTTCCTTTCTAAAAACCGATGGTTTTCTATTCTCTACCACCGTAACCTAACATAATATGTTCCAGTTTCTCCAGTTCATTTCACCGAGACCGATGTGTTTTGTTTTTGAGAACATGAACAAGGGAACTGTAATAATATGCTCGTTTCGTTCTCCGTCTCCCTTGTCCCTTCTCTTTTTTTTCTATTTTTTCTGCAATAAAAATTGCCTCGTAGGTTGACGAGTTAAGTCAGCTCGGAGAAAAAAATGAATTTTTCTCTGAAACATTTATATTTTGCCAAGTATTTTTCCACCTTAAAACGCATTTGTTTCAGTCTGTCACAAAAACCTCACAGTAATTTAGTATGCATGAATAAACATGCGTGTGTATGTTCTACTTTCCCCCCGTTTAAAATGAAAGCAATAAACACTGTCGGAACACAAAAGCAATAAAAAGCAACACAACATAAGTACACAGACTTTTTGTCAAATGTTTCGCGAAGAATTTGATCAATTTACTTTTGACTTTGTAGAATATTGCACCAGGCCACAGTTGTAATTAGTCTCGCTAAGCCTCTAATAATCCAAACAAGTTAATTTTCTCCTCGTATAAATCGCATGGAGAAATGTGAGACGATCGAAAAGGAGAAGAACTTCTTTCTCCTATACCTCAACTCAATTGGATTTGGTTCACGTTACAACAACGACGAAAAAACGGACAAAAAAACTGTGAGCTGCGGAGAGAGATGTTCTCTGTACGTCGCCCACACGTGTACTGACAAGCTAGGGGAAACATCAGAACAAGCTTTGTGAGAAACTCTAGCTCGCTCCCACCACTGCACTCTTTGGTTCTGTTCTGGCCTGGCCTGGCTTGGCTGCGTGAGAAAAAACGGTATCAAAAGCTGAACATGAGAGTTGACTAGCATCATTGCTTGGTGTAGGATGAATATGAGTGAAGAGGCAATACTAGAAGCATTTTGGCTTTAGGAGAAACGAGACTTTTAAAAAGACTGACAAACGAGTCGAGTTGGTTGGATCGTGCAATAGCTCCCGTAAATGAACTATGTGAGCTGCGGAGAGAGATGTTCTCTGTACGTCGCCCACACGTGTACTGACAAGCCAGGGGAAACATCAGAACAAGCTTTGTGAGAAACTCTAGCTCGCTCCCACCACTGCACTCTTTGGTTCTGTTCTGTTCTGGCCTGGCTTGGCTGCGTGAGAAAAAACGGTATCAAAAGCTGAACATGAGAGTTGGATAGCATCATCGCTTGGTGTAGGATGAATATGAGTGAAGAGGCAATACTAGAAGCATTTTGGCTTTAGGAGAAGCGAGACTTTTAAAAAGACTGACAAACGAGTCGAGTTGGATCGTGCAATAGCTCCCGTAAATGAACTAGCTTCACCACGCAGACAAGCAAGGAAAATGCATTGGCACACAAAAAATAACAGTTGGTTAAGTCAGCAACCCTTTCAAACTGCGTGGTAGGTAGCAGTAATAGTAGTAATAATAATATTACATTTGAATTTCTGGATTTTTATATCCTAAAGATTTGGAAAATGTACTTCTCCAGAAAAAAATACAGGCGTTATTAATCCAAGAAAAAAGTACAAGTTCTACCTTAACATGAACTTCTGGATTAGGTGGGCAATGCGTTACGATATGATCAAGGCGAGTCGTCTTGTGGAAGTTGTAGCTTCTATCCCGTATTGTCCTGATTATGATTCTTATTTTTCCCCTCTTTTGGCAAAGTATTATAATATTCCTCCTGAAAGTAAAGGAAGAAACGGCAACTTCAGCAAAGAGTGGGAGAAGAAGAGAGGAGGTAGCTAAGCTATGAGGGCGACACTCCCTACGATAATATTGAGAGAATGATGATGACTCCTCTAGAGCTTCCAACAACGAGTGCAAGTGGTATTCAAGAAGACGATGATGACAATCATCATCATCATCATCGTCGTCGTCGTCCTCATCTCCTCAACATCATCAAGATCGCGAGGATGATGATGACGATCACGATCACGATGCGATGGCAATGGCTAGCTTGTGCTTCTCTTATTTAGCTTTCCCAAATCCAATTTTTTCATCTCAAGCCTTTTCCCCAGTTTTCTCTCGCCTTTTTCTCATCATATTCCTCACGGCCATAAGGACAAAAAAAAAATCTGGATTGCACTAGAAATGACTTGAGTGGAGGAGTACTTGTTTTTATTGGAACCTGGGAAAAAAGGAACACAAAAAATTGTCATAAAATGCTCTAAGGTCAGAAGAGGACACAAGAATATAGGGAATGATGATGACTATGATAACACTGCTCTGTTCTGTTCCATTCTTTCAGCAATAGTAGTAGTTGTAATGAAAATAGTTCCTAGTTTTCCGGGTTCTCTTCCAATTCCTTTTTTCCTCATTCTTTCCATCTCGTTATTTCGATTTCCTCAAAGTTATTATGATAATAACGAGCGAATGCACAAAAAAGAAAAAATAGTTCCAAGTTTTCCGGGTTCTCTTCCAATTCCTTTTTTCCTCATTCTTTCCATCTCGTTATTTCGATTTCCTCAAAGTTATTATGATAATAACGAGCGAATGCACAAAAAAAGAATACTGCGGAACATAAGGCATGAACAAGAAGTTCTGTTCTGGTGCAATATTTATTTACGAATATTGGAACTTTGATTGGAAGGAGGAGTGCAATGCAGCTACACATATTTCTGAATTGAATTGAATGCAATGATTTTGACATGGAAGAAGTGAGTATGATAGAATCGCGCGCGCGGTAGTGTCGTATTATTGACAAAGTTCGAGGAGCATTTTATTGCGGAGGCGGATAATAACAATGATAATAACTGGATGCTTGGGTTCAACAAAAATGTACTGATTAGCAGCGGTGGCACAAAAGTACAATGACATTCAAGTGGGATTCAAGGATTCCATGTTATTTTTAGATTACATGTATTCTGAAAAGGATTTCCCCGTTCTCTTCGAAATTATTCATTTTTGTACAATCCCAAGTTGGATTAGTGATGCAAAATGCACACTTGTGAGCTGCTTTCGTAGTAGAACAGGAACAAACTTCCACTATTTTTGCTGACTCTGCCAGAGAAAGGTGGAATGGTGTAATTAAATAATAAACACTGCTGCAAAGCACCAATTCAACTCATTTAGTGTTGCATGTGCATGCTTACTCATTTGGAGCATTTAAGGTGACCCTTTTTCTCTATGAAGTTAAAAATTATTGTGTCGACAGCTTGCCCTAATAAAAAGCTGTTAGTTTGCCAAGCCAAAAAAGACTAGAAGATGGATACTTGGTCCAAAATAAAAAATTATTCTCACTACTAAAGCCTTGTAACAATTTTTACATAATAAAACAACTTCATAGTTTATCTTGATTTTGTGGTCACTACCAAAGTGCACATTGCACGCGCCTTACTAGAAGCACCGTGTCATTACATGTGATTAGCTCTAGACACAAATAAAGCGTCATTTAATAAAGTCATTAATAATACGAAAGTAATTACCGGTTCGGAATAAAACACTCAAGTGAAATCTTGGAAAACACTGTTATAATGTACAGTACATTTGTATTTTTTTATCACACGCATGAAATATAAATTGTTGGGCTCTGAACTAACTGAACTGGTGTGCATGCCTAATCTCACGCTACAGATCTATTGTAATTGTAAATTGTAATTTTTCCTTAGTCAGGGTTACTCTTGCTCCAGAACCTACCCTAAAACTTTTGGTGCTGCTACTTATGTCAAAGCGGAAATGTGAAGTTGCAACATCATTGACATTCAGTTCAGTCATGTAACAAACAAGCGTGTTATAACCTTCGTCAATAAAAAAAGCTGCATATTATTAACTTTTATAATCCTTCTCCCTTGGTCATGCTGTGTTGTGTCCAGAGATTTTCTGTCACGATAAAAATGATTTTTAACACTAGGGGAGAAACCTAGAAATGTCGAATTTATTTTCAGTTTCATCTCACTTGCGTGCCTTACCATAATCTAGGCTAAACATTTGAAAAAAAATATGCAATCCGATGTAATTTCTCTTTGAGGAACTATTATAGTAGCCCCGATATGCAACATAAATGCATTTTATATTTTAGTTTGGCTATATGTAATTGATAAGAAATCCGAAAAACCATCAAAATCATCTAATTTTGCTTGTCGTTTGTGGTAAAAAAGTATGTAAGGATTCTCTGTTTCTGTATGAACGGCACTTCTAGTTTCTCATTGTGTCTGTTAAGAAACAGACTTTGTTGATGGTAACAGACTGATTTCATAAATTGTGATCAGCGTAGAGTATTGTAATACAATAGACCAGAAACTATATTTCGTTATGCATAACTCAACCCTGTACATTTGATCTTCTTTTACACGTGTATTACACATAAGATATTTGTGGTTTAAAATATTCATCCATGTTTTAAGGCCAGATTAGTCAATTCAATGTCATCCTCAATTCACATCGATCCATGCAGTGCGTGTGGCGTAGCACCTTTAACTTCATTACGAATAGGGTAATTCAAATTGAATTAAAAATGTCAGAGTGCAATAAAGCTTTAAAATAACTGGTCACAAGAGGAAAAAAAGTACTGAAACGTTTTAAGAGTGGAGGTCACAAAAATGACAGACAGCACGCAAACTTGTAATAATAGTTTCGGCAATGACGGTAAAAAAGAGAACATTTACTCTGAGAACTTTACACAGATTTTATGTCGTAAAATCCGTGTTTTAAGACTATTTTTAGAGTGTCGGTGATGCACATTCAGAGACCAGAGAAATATTAATGTGTTAGCGCAAGCAAGAGCGCATTGGGAATCGTAAAAAAAGGTACTTCCTTTTGAATGTTGCTATTTTTATTAGGGTGAAGTCAAAAAAATGAGAGAAACACTTAAAATGTTCATGAGTGAACAGCATATTATTCATCACTCATTTCAAAATACTTATTTGTGTCAAAATTGTCGTTTCTTCAGATTCAGAGATAACGGTAAATGGTGTGAGTAGCATCGTATGTAGTATGTATAACGTAACGTGGGCGTTACTCAAGGCTGATTACCTTTTTCAATTTTTGAAGAAAATGCATTTTTGTGTTCATTTCCTGTTTTTACTTTTAATGAGCGTTCTTGTTTTATGAAATTATATTATTTTTTCTTACCATGTCCTTATTAGTCATACATGGAGTAGTTGAAATGCGTTCCAGTATTCCAGATTTTGTGAATCACGCGATCAACAATGTTTTATAAATAGAAGCTAATGCCTACAGAAATCTTGTGCTGTCGTATGCAGAGTAAATAAACTAACTGCTTCCATTAATTTCAAGGGATTGGAATGTCCCCCGGTTATATTTGATGTTTTCTTAGGCACGGGTATTTTCAATTCATTAGGCATATGGACAGGATGTATGCTTACGTATTACAATTGTGTTTTTATTTAATTTCTTAAAAATGTGTCCTTGGGTGCACTCACGTCGACAGGCAAGACGTAAGCGAATCAATCCATCTTCCGAATAATGCAAGAATGTTTTCTGTTGCAGGCTGAAAATAAAGTGCCTGCAACAAAGATTTAAAGTCGAAGAAAAACTTGTACTTACTTGCCCCCAAGTGGAATGCTTTCAAACATCCGGTGCAAGTTGAGAAGAGAATATAAATATTTTCTTTTTTCCCAGATAATGGTTGAGCATTCTCAAATGCTTCTATGTAAAATTGTAAAGTCAAACAAACTTTACTCGCGAAAGCAGAAAATTCCAATTTCACGAAGGCATGTTTGTACTTTGAAAGTTTCATGAAGTGATTGAGTTAATTTATAATTGCTGCAGTTAAGTATGCTCTAATAGTAATAGTAATAATAATACTGCATTTTCAGGATGTCTTGATGTGTTTTCAAACTGAAACTGAAAATACACTTCGAGTTTGAAAATGCAATTGCATTGTGTATATGATGGGAATGAAAGTTAGGTTTTCCTCTGCACCTTCATTAAACAAGTTCCTAATGCAAGACAGTGAAACGCATTCGGGATTTAAAGAATTTGCTTTGCTTTTCAAGTAAAATTCCCATTTAACAAAAAACGATTTGATTATAAATGTTTGTCCCCTCAGATAAGAAGTCCAATCGTGCTTCTCAGAGAAAAGAGACTTTGGTTCCACGTTCAATGCATTTGCCTTATTTTACGGTAGAAAATAAATGAATCAATGTGCTTGAAATTGAAAATGTTTAAGTTCAGTATAGCGCAATTATCTGTTAAACATTTTGTAGAGAAAACTAGAAATTACCTAGACATACTTATACACAGCCGTAGTACCTCGATGCTAATTCAACAAAATTACATTACGGAGAATGAGCAACCAACGAACGAACGAACGAATGAACAACTCATTCTTGTTGCTTGATTTGATAGTCACGAGGGAATGAGATCATGTTTTTTCCCGAGCTTAGAAAAATATTTTAAAGTCATTTCTTCTATTTGTGTATAAACTTTTCATGGGAAAAGATGGGAGTGCATTAGAGAATAAAGATATCTTGATGAATGATGTAGAAATTGTTGTATGACTTGAACGAAAGTATGGTAATATTTGTACCACACAATTACAAAAAAATAAAATTATGTGGTTAATCTCTGATTGAAGGTAACAAACTTGGAGGGGACTTTTGTCGTAGGAAGAGATAAATTATTAAGTTTATTTACAATAATTAAAAATTGAGGCTTGTAGTGTGAACAATGACCCTTTGTGTATGATTTATCATTATCAATAAATTACAAGTTCATCAATGTTTAGGTCAAGAGTAAATTCAAAGGCATCTTGATTGCAATGTCTGCATGTGAGCATAGGAGCTTGACTTTTAAAAATATATTTTGAATTCGCATTGAATTGTACATAAGTCAAAATGTAGTGAGTGTACAAATCAGGGTGATTGTTTTGTAATTTAAAAATACTTTCGTTTTGGTGCAATGAAAAAAGGAAGTTCATTGATTGACCACTCATCAGTCCTAATCGTGTACGATTTAAAAAGAACAAAAGAACAACAACGTACTTAGTTGTAAGTTGTAATATTGCTTCTCAAAACTTTTGAAACTTAAAAAATAGCTTTTTGTGTTCCTTCGTTTGCGTTCACTCATGGAAAAAACCAACCTGTATAAAAATGAGAGGAGAGTAGGAGAGTAAATGTAGAAATGATCATTTCACGCAGGATTTTCGCTGTCTACCTGCTGCTGTTGCTGCTCCTTCTTTGTAATATCCGTGACCATACTAATAATCATAATGTAATGGTGATCATGTGAAAGGTAAAACGTGGGAACCCGAGAAGAAGAGTCACTTGGCTATGGTCGAATGACTTTTGCTTCCTGTGGGAAGCAGGTGCCTTGAAGGTCGTTAGTAGGGCTATAAGGATTCCGGTTTTTTACATTTTAATGTTTCACCCTGCCTTCGTCCACAGTCCAAAAATTCGTGGAGCGTAAAAAACAAACATAAAATAGTCTGGATTCTCTCACACACGGACCAATCTAATAAATTCTGTGGGTTCCATATTATGAGTCAGACCAAATTATAATTTGAGAAAGGACAAAAAAGCATTTGACAAATAAACTGTAGGCGAAGCGTCCCTCATCATACATGCAATATTATTATGTAATGTTAAAATTGTCACTGAACCATAAATAGATTAAGTACGTCCAGTGCAAGTGGAATACACACAATCCAAAAGATTCTCACAATGACCATGCTCCAGTAATTACCTGGAATTTTCTAAAACACCAATCCAGAAAGGCGGCAATAAAATAGAACCATTCTAAATCCTAACCCCACTATATAGGGTTTCTTCAATCAACCCACAACTTCAGGATAGATAGTGATAGAGCAACAGTAATCTTGAGCTGATCGCCTTTAGTGCATGTGAAAGAAATGAGTCTTGCGTCAGTTGGCGGATGCTTAAAAAAAGTCCAGAATCTCCCCTTTACACTATACGTTTTAAAAAGGTGGACCCAGTCAATGACTTCTTCATTTTCTGAGCCCTTCTGATAAAAACAAAACATGTTTTACTTCTTCGCAGGTAGGGTTAAGGTGGATGCTGTATTACATTGCATGATACGATCAACTTCACAAGCATTGCATTCATTCATTTGACTTCAGCATAAAAAAATGTATTTGTTTTGTGAGGGGGAGCTTCTTTTATCGTCAGAAAGGATGCACCGGAAGTTACATGTCTGTTGCAGAATCAAGAAAGTAAGCATATGTCGACCCACAAATATAACCGACGTTTTTAGAGAGGTACATGAAAATCACTGGATGCCATCTATTGCAGACAAATGGAAAAGTAAGCGGAGAGTGAATACAATATATATATGCAGTTGAATGAAACTTTTACTTGTATATTGCCTAAAAGTAAAGAATTCAATTCATTTTACTATTTATTTTGTGTCAAAATCTATTTTAAATTACAAAGGACTAATTCCAGCTTTAATTCAAATATCACTTGGACTTTTCCCCAAGTACCTCTGCCTGGGGATTTGACGTTTTTGTTTCTTTGGTGGCTCTTTCTTGTCTCCTCCTGCTGCTGCTGCTTCATCACCAGGTAGTTTGTATCCGGCCTTTTTATGGATTTCTCCAAACATTGGCAAAAGATAATTCTGAGCAACGTGCTGACGGAAACCTTGTGGTCTTCCAAGGGGATCGTATGCAGGAGTCATCATCAACGTTTCTTTGAGACAATCAAGGACCTTTTGGTGCTCTTCTCTCACATCATATCCATGGAATACGGCAGTGTACACTCGAAGCCAGTCCTGAGGATCAGACCTTAAAGAAATAGTACTTTTATTGTAGATTTTATAGTTCAATTACATAATTTAAAAAAATAATTTCCGACCACAACTCACCAAATGTCTACCAGAGGATTCAAGTAGTGATCATTAAACAAAAGGACCATGTCATTCCAATCATTGGTTCCAAAGCTCTGGGAGTGTGAGCATCCCGGAATAAACGAGTTGATCATAATCCACACTTGCTCTATTGAGTGAACAGAAATGATATCAAACTTTGTTATGACTTTATCAAGCCATAATGAGATTATTGATAAGCATTTGAATTTTCCAGACTCAGAATCAGAACACATAAACAGTTTTAAACAATATAGCAGTTACCTATAACAGGATCGAAGCTATGTCCATTAACAATTGAATACCTGATTTGGGGCAAAATGAAACAATCTTTTAAAAACCATTTCAGTTAGTCCCAAGAGTTTCAAACTAGCTCTTCTAATCGTAAGACACGACATTTATGGGTCATTATATCCGATTCTTATAAAATGAATTCTTTCTCGAATTTATACTATCCCTTAAATTCCTTTAAATACGTGGACTACTGTGAATGGACTAGATAAATATGCATTTGATTTTAAAGTAAAAATAATTTAGATACTACCATTCATCACCAAAAGTGGCGTCATCTACGCCTTGGTTTGTCTTGTCAGGCACTCGGCAATGACCAAGAACTTGAACCTAAATAAAAACGAAATTATTCTTTAAATGCTTTTATAATAATCGTAAACTTCTTGCACTCGTACCACAGGTGTCACTGCAGATTTACAACTCTCTGACCAGTGGAATACCGTTGCCCAATCTTCAATCTCTGCATCAGTAGCATTTCCACCTTCCGCCCCACCTTCTGGCGTTTTCTTACTCCATGCATTTCGTAAATGAATTTCAAATAAGGTACCGACCAAATAAGTGTAAATCGAATCAAGTGCTGGGCACATAGTTGTGAATGCGTCAATCACGTTCCAAATCACACTCAATTTAACCTTCAGAAGAGGATCAAGAACCTCCCCATGAGGATTTACATAGTCTTTGCCTAATCGCTTTCCCCACATGTCCATCACGATTGTAAATTTTGATTTGTCAAATTCGCTTCCTCCTCCTCCACAAATGTCTTTCAATTTTGCTGCAGCCATGTCTTGATTATTGATTTCAAAAATAATTATAATTTATGTTTCACAAATTATTTTTTCAACTATTGGTAAAATGTAGTACCCGAATCATGATAGATTTCATGTACTCCATCAGTGTAACAAGTATGTACAGTGATACTGTTTTGTGAGTCCTCCAGGATATCTTCTGAGCAATTGCCAGTGATTTGGGCTGACCCTTCAATCTTCAGTGCTGCTAGGTCGGGCATGATGCAATAACCAAGAATGTGCTCCGGTGTTACACAGTATTTTGCGCTGCCTCCACTCAGCGTGAAACTGTCAGGCCCTGTGAAAATTAGGGACTGGGCTTCTCCACTGCCATCACCCTCAATTACTGTTGGAAGTGAAGCAAAATTTGGCTTCGAGAAAAGCAATACTCCTTGTTCCAGAATTTCGTCCATTTTCCCAAGTGGTTGAACCGAGTAAATCTTAAACAGAGGCAAACATTTTCTAAAATTTTAAACCTAAATATTAACAAAGTATGAAATTAATTATGCATACGTCATCGCTCCTGATACAATGCTCGCCAATGACAAAATAGTAAATCTGCCTGTGACCCATTTCATAGTTTGCTTCTGGATAAAATAACCATCTAATGCAAAAAAATACGTTTTGTTTATGAGGCCTTCAAATTAGAGATTTATAATTTTTTATAGCTTACGCGCCCGGTCCGTATGTACAAATCATACTCTGGAAAGTGAAGTTTCTTGAGTCAACGAGTTCAGTCAGATTGGCCCATACTTGCGGATCTGTTCGGGAATACTGAATATAACGCGAGTCATACGCAAAATGTTCGTAAAGTCGGACATCATAGTTAAACCGCCTGACAAGTGCCGCATCAGCGAGACCTTTGAATGTCAGCACTAAATTACAAACTATAAATATAGTGGAATGTGAAAATAGCGGCATATTTCTTAAATAATTCACGAATACAACCTACGTAAAGGTGAGATAAAAACAGAACAATGTATCGATTTAATTTAATTGCTTTTCATGTAAAATTACATGTCAAACTCTAATATAACTAATGTACTTCAGGACAAATATGGAGCCCAGCAAACTTGACACGTCGCAATAAGAATTCAAGTCGTGTGCCATAAGTCAGGCAAAGTGAGAGCTAGTGAGAAACACTTTCTTAAAACAATGAGCATTGTGCAAACGAGTCTGAACTGCAAAACTTACTAGTCACAGAGCTTTGCTCTCTGGTGTTGGGTCCGTGGAATTCGTATAACCCTTACATTCCATTGAAGAATTGTTTCCTAACATGTCAGATTATTATGTACGTTATTTCGTTGGAAGCTTGGTAAAATAAATGACACTTAAACCAAATTCCATTTCACCTTATGAATGAAACTGATATACCTATTGAATGAGGACAAAGTGCTTTTTTATTGGAAAGCTCAATGAAACAATAAAGTCAAAAAAATTAGGTCATTTAAAATTTGGAGATAGCTCTTTTCAATGTATTTT